>RAHM01000023.1:1106646-1332276 GCA_003713295.1 Parotia lawesii | reverse complement strand
CCCCGGCCCCGCTCCCCCGGCCCGGGCAGCAGGGATCCCCCCGCGCCCCCCTGCATCCCTCCACGCCCCCCGCATCTCCCCCGTCGGGCCCCCGCCGGGCCCCCGCCGGGCCGGGCAGGGCAGGGAGTGCGGGCTGAGGGCCGGGGGCGGCGGGGCCAGCTGCCCGCGGGGGGGGTCCGGTGCCCGCAGCACTTGTGCTGTCACTCAGCCAGGCCCGCCGCTATTTTAGCTCGGGGCCGGCGGCCGGGCTGAGCCCCGCTCCGCCATGGGCCCCCCGCTCCTCCTCGCCTGCCTGCTCGCCCCGCTCTGCGCTCGGGTAAGGGGTGCGGGGACACCGGGGCGGCGGGGATGGGGTGGGACGGGATGGGATGGGGACCCCCAGCTCCGTGCCCCAGGAGGGCTGGCTGGGATGGGGAGCCTGGACGCTGAGCCAGGAGGTGGCTGGAGCCCAGACCTCGTGGAGGCTCATCCTTGGGGGCAGCGGGGATAGGGCTGGGGGTGATGGGGGCTCGGAGCCCCTCTTGAGGCATTTCCCACCCCACAGATGGCGGTGGCAGGGGGGGGCCTGCGGCTCCGGCACGCTGCCTGCGCCTGTGACTGGGATGGACTGAGATGGGATTTGAGGGAGGGTTAGGCATTTAAAGACACCCTGCTCCCCTTTTTCCCACCCCAAGTGTGGTCCCAGACCTCCCTGCACCCCCCTGCCCACTCACGCCCCCCAGAGCCCCTCATCCCGGTCTCAGGCCAGAGCCACATGGGGCCGTTGGGATTCTGGCCTGGACCCTGTGCTCGGCTGCTTCAGGGCAGGGGAAGGAGAGGGGATCTGCAGGGCAGCCCCCCCAGAGACAGGGCCCCCAGCGTCCCTCCCTCACATCCCCATCCCCCCCAGCTCCAGCGGCCCCCAGGGACGGGCGGGGGGGTTCTCCTGCTGGAGGAGGGCGCAGAGAAAGAGCTGGAGGCCACAGCGCGGCGCCCGAGCCTGAACCAGCTCCTTGTCCTGCCCGTCCCGTGGGGCTGGTACACAGCCCCCCTCCCCAGGGACCGCCGGCACAGCCAGCCCCGCTGCCCCACTTCCCCGTCCCCCATCAGGGCGCACACGCGGCCCCCGGGGCTGCAGGGACTCCTCGGCAGCCAGCGGTGCAGGCACAGCTGGGCACAGATGTGGGTGCAAGGCTGGTGCTGYCCAGATGTGCTCCCTCCTCGGGGAGGGGCAGCACCCGTCTCCGGGGCCCAGGATGAGGGTGGCACGGAGCCAGGGGGTCGGCGGCTGCATGCACAGCTCCCACACTCCCCTTGGCTCCGGACCCCCCCACAATCGCCCCAATTCCCTGACCTCGGTCCCGCACAGCCCCTAAACCCCTCCTTGCCCCAACAGCTCCCTGAGCCCCCTGCAGCCCGCCAGGACACCTGTTCCCCTTGTTTCCATCCCGAATCTCCCCCTCACAGCCCCCAGCTCCACCCCAGGCCCCCAACTCCCTCTGCCTCCCCCCAGCACCCCAGCCCTGTCCCCAGGGTCACACTGACAGCCTGAACTGATCTCTGACACCCCATCCTCGCTGCCACATCCGTGTGGTGACAGTGACATGTGGGGGAGGCCACGGGAGGTGCTGCCTGCCCGAGCTACCCCCCCTGCAGGGGTCCTGTGCGGCACAACCCATGCCCAGGGCACCACCGGGGTCATTTGTGGGGCACCGCTTCCTGGTGAGCCAAACTCACCGTCACCGTCACACCAGGATGGCAGAGGACCACTGACACGTGGCTCCGGGGGAAGCTGAGTGGCCTCTGCATTCCCCCAGACCCAATCCCAACCCCAACCCCATCAGGCACTCCAGCACCATGCACCCCACTGTGCACACCCAGCCCGGTTGCAGCTCCCTGCCCACTGCCCTGGCATTCCACCCCACTCCGGATTTTTGGGGTCACTGGCAGCACCGTGTCCCCCCCCAGGGTGCCAGCCCAGCCCAACCAGGCGCTGCAGCCCCCCAGGCCTGGAGGCAGCACGAGGCTCCTCGGCGGGTGAAGAGAGCCTGGGTGATCCCCCCCATCAGTGTCTCGGAGAACCACAAGCGCATCCCCCACCTCCTGGTGCAGGTAGGGGAGAACCCCTCGCCCTCTCTCCCTGCAGAGCAGGGACACTCTGGACAGGGGGATTACACAGGGGCACCCCCAGAGGGGGACAGACCCCCAGCCTGGACCCCCARCCCTGATTTTCCCGGGGCAGATCAAGTCAGACAAGCAGCAGCCCGGGGGGGTGATCTACAGCATCAAAGGGCCGGGGGTGGATGAGGAGCCCCTGGGCATCTTCTCCATCGACAAGTTCAGCGGGAAGGTTTTCCTCAACGCCATGCTGGACCGGGAGGAGAATGACCGCTACCGGGTAAGGATGTTCCTGGGTGCCCACAGCCCCTCCCCAGGCCCCCAGCCAGACCCCGACCCCCCTGCTCTGCACCCACAGCTGAAAGCCTTCGCGCTGGACCTGGGCGGTGTCACCCTGGAGGACCCCACCGACCTGGAGATCATCGTGGTGGACCAGAACGACAACCGGCCGCTCTTCCGGCAGGATGTCTTCACCGGGCGTGTGGTGGAGGGGGCTGAGCCAGGTGGGTCCAGCTGGGGGGCTGTGCTGGGGGGCTGAGCTGGCCCCTGTGCCAGCACCCACCGGGCGCTCCTGCGGCCACAGGGACCTGCGTGATGACCGTGGATGCCACCGACGCCGACGACCCCGACACGGATAACGCTGCACTGCGCTATTCCATCCTGGAGCAGGGCGCTGCCGGAATGTTCAGCATCAATGCCACCACTGGGGAGATCTGCACCGCACGGCCTGGCCTCGACCGGGAGGTAGCGGGGTGGGGTCACCTGGGTGGGACTGGGGGGCACCGGGACTCGGGGCAGTCACGGACACCCCACGTGGTGAAACCACAGCTCCGTCCATGAGCAGACCCAGGCGTGGGGATGGGGTGGGTGGGCAGCGGCTGGGGGATCTCTGTGTTCCCTGGGAACTGGAGGGACTCAGCTCTGGCCCCCTCATTCCCCACAGACCATGGGGGTGTACAACCTGACGGTGCAGGCGGCCGACATGTCCGGGGACGGGCTCACCACCACGGCCATGGCCGTCATCTACCTGGAGGACATCAACGACAACCCTCCCGAGTTCACCAAGGAGGAGGTAGTGGCCAGATGGGGTATGGGGTCAGCGGGGCGGGAGCTGGCCCCCCCGGGGGACTGCAGCATCCCAAAGGGGCAGAGTCCAGCCCCACACTGCTCTTCCCCAGTTCTCCATGGAGGTGGAGGAGCAGGCAGCCGGCGTGGATGTGGGCAAGGTTTTTGTGCACGACAAGGACCTGGCGGGCTCGCCCAGCTGGTTGGCCAAATTCACCATCCTGGAGGGCGACCCCGAGGGCGCCTTCGCCATCCGCACCGACCCCCACACCAACGACGGCGTGCTCTCCGTGGTCAAGGTGGGCGCGGGGCAGCCGGGGGACACCGGGGGTCTCATGGCTCGGCTGACCCGTGGCCCCTCTCGCAGCCGCTGGACCACGAGGTGCGGGACCGCTTCGAGCTGACGGTGTCGGTGCAGAACGAGCGGCCGCTGGAGCCCTCGGCCCCCACCAGCCCCCGGGCGCTGGCCACGGTGCGGGTGCGGGTGCGGGACGTCAACGAGGCGCCCGTGTTCCGCGAGAACCCGCGGCGGATCAGCGTCCTGGAGGGGACCCCCCCGGGCACGGCCATCACCACCTACACCGCCAGCGACCCCGACAYCCACCAGATCCAGACCCTCTCGTGAGTCCCGCTCCCCTCCCATCACCCCCGGCACCCGCTGGGGGAGGAATTTGGGGCGATGTCTCACGCACCCCCTCTCCCGCAGCTACGCGCTGCTCTACGATCCCGCGGACTGGCTGCAGCTGGACCCTCACGCCGGCACCGTCCGCACCAAGCGGGAGCTGCTGCACCCGTCCGCCTTCCTGCAGGGCGGCTGGTACATCGCGCTGGTCCTCGCCCGCGATGACGGTGAGCAGCCGCCCCCGCTGTCCCCTCGCTCCCGCTGCCCCCGCTGACCCCTGTGCTCTGTCCCCAGCCGAGCCCCCGCTCTCGGCCACCGGCACCCTCTCCATCGAGATCCTGGAGGTGAACGACCACGCGCCGCAGCTGCAGCAGCYGGCCGGGGTGCTCTGCGGGCGGCCGGGACGGGGCGGGACCCTGCTCCTGGGGGCCACCGACGATGACCGGCCCCCCCACGGAGCCCCCTTCCACTTCCAGCTCAGCCCCCAGCACCCCCAGCTCGCCCGCAACTGGAGCATCGCCCGCTTTAATGGTGAGRGTCAGCCGGGGTGGGGGGGATGCTGCATAGAGGGTCCCGCTCACCCCTTGCCTCCCCCGCAGTGACCCACGCCGTGCTGGCCGTGCTGGCGGAGCTGCCCGAGGGGCCCTACTCGCTCCCGCTGCTGCTCCGGGACTCGGGGACTCCCCCGCGGGAGCAGCAACAGCTGCTGAACGTCTCGGTGTGTCACTGCGGCCGGGACGGCACCTGCCTGGACGGGGTCCTGGCCGCGGCCACCGCCGGGGCCGGCATCACCCTCGGGGCCCTCATGATCATCCTGGGCAGCACCATCCTCCTCCTCGGTGAGTGACACCCCCACAAGCCTCACCTCATACCTCCATCTCTCCCCCGCCGGCACCCCAGCCCTGTGCTGATCCTGGCCACCCGTCCCGAACGCCACCAGCACATTCTGTCACCTTGTCCCCCACCCATCACCCCATCCTGGTCCTGGCCATCCCATCCAACCCCTACCCGTGGCCCTCAACACCTCCCCCCTACCCAGCAACCCCTTCTGACCGCACTCAAGACCCCCTTAACCATTTTCCTCATTGCCCATCCCACCCCAATCCCTACCTCCATCCCTCTCCCTCCTCCCAGCCCAACTGCACCCCACCCCAGCCATCACCCCGTGCCCGCCGTGCCTCCCCACGCCCACACGGGTGTCTCCGTGTCCCCGTGTCCCGCAGTGCTGGCGGCTCTGGGCGCTGCGCGGGCGCGCAGCCGCCGCCGGGCCCTGCGCAAGGGGCTGCTGCAGCGCTCGCGGGACGACATGCGCGACAACATCCTCAACTACGACGAGCAGGGCGGGGGCGAGGAGGACCAGGTGAGCAGGACCCCTGGCAGGGGGGTCCCGGGGGTCCGCAGCTCAGCCCTGCACATCTAAACCCCGTCCCGGCCCCGCAGGACGCCTACGACATCAACCAGCTCCGGCACCCCGACCTCTTCTCCCCCCGGGCCAAGCCCCCCCTGCGCAGGGACGCCCCGCTCAGCTCCGGGACACCCCTGGCCCCCCGCAAGCTGCCCAGCAGCCCCTCCGACATCGAGGACTTCATCAATGAGGTGGGTCAGAGCCCGGCACCCTCGCCCTCAGTCCCCCATGACCGGCGGGGCTGACGGTGCCCCGCTGTCCCTGCAGGGGCTGGAGGCGGCTGACAGTGACCCCAGCGTGCCCCCCTATGACACGGCCCTCATCTACGACTACGAGGGCTCGGGCTCGGTCGCCAGCCCCCTCAGCTCCATCGTGTCCAGCCTGACGGACGAGGACCAGGACTACGACTACCTGAGCGAGTGGGGGCCGCGCTTCCGCCGCCTGGCCGACCTCTACGGGCACTAGCGGGGATGGGGGGCAGGAGGGGACACTCCACTGCCCACGGAGGGGCTGGGGCAGGGACGGGGCAGCGGGAGCTCACACACACACACACACATAGAGGAGATGCCCAGCTGCAGCGGCTTCACAGATGGACACGCACAGGACACCCGGCTGGAGCGGCTTTCCACACGCGTGTGCAAGGAGAGGCCTCCGTGCAGAGGGTGCACACCCACACATCCCGCAGAGCCCAGCCCAGCAAACCTGGGGGGGACGCCCGGGTGAGCCCCACAGAGCTGCGGAGAGGGCGAGGAGACCCCTGGTCACCCCCATAATAAAGAGCAGGGGGTTGGTGGCAGGGGCGTGTGACCTCCCCCACACCAGCGACCCGTAGAAACAAGGCACTTTTATTGGGAGCCGGCAGCACCCCCGGGGGGCGTCACCCCCKCCCCAGGGCTCCCAGCACCGCTGCTCCTGGGGCAGGATCCGGCCCCACCGCGGGGTGGGCGCTGCTCCCCCAGCCCACCCACCGCACGTGTCCTGCTGTTCCCATAACATCCCTGCACGGGGGTCCCACACCGTGCTCAGCCCCCCCAGCAGCAGGGAGACCCCCAGGGAGYGGGGGGGGGCACGGCTACATCTCGCGGGGGGGGTCCGGGGAGCGCAGCATCCTCTTGGTGGAGGCGGCCAGGCGGGAATAGTCGTGGGGGATGGCGTGGGGGGCCAGCAGGGGCAAGTGCTCCTCCCGGGGGGGCCGGCGGAACAGGGGCGGGCGGCGCTGGCTCTCGCCGTCCTGCAGGGACTGGGGCAGGCTGCGGCCCCGGCTCTCGGGCAGTAACATGATGCTGAGCACGGCCAGGATGGCGAAGGAGGCGAACACGACGTGGTGCAGGAAGAAGCCGCGGCTGTTGGGGATGGCGGTGATGGGCGCCGCTGCCTTGCCCACGAAATTGGCCCCCACGACCAGGCCCAGCCCGGCGCCCCTGCGGGAGGAACACGCTCAGAGGGGGCCCTGCCCCCTGCCCCCCGCTCCGGGGTAGCACAAGAGGGGGCGGATCCCCGTTACCTGACCACGGTGGGGAGAACCTCGCTGGCAAAGAAGATGCTGAGCATGGTGACAGCGTGGGAGGCGGCCGTGCCCACCACGGACAGCGTCAGGACAATGAGCTCCAGCAGGTCTGGGGGGTGGGCGAAACACATCAGGGGGCAAATCCTGCACCCACCTCTTTTCCCCCTGGCTGGGGCTGCGTCCTCGGGGGTCCCGCGAGGGTCTTACACTGGGTGAGGGCCAGCAGCAGCAGGGAGGAGATGCCGGTGAGGACGGTGCAGAGCAGGAGGATGGCGCGGCGCCCGAAGCGCTCGGCCGTCAGGCACACGAAGAGGCAAGCGGCCGCCTCGGTGCCCACCAGCACCAGGTGGGAGGAGAAGAAGTGGGGCAGGTGGGGGACCAGGTTGCGGGTGAAGCAGTGGCGGATGCCGGAGCCGATGAACCTACGGGACGGCGGGGTCAGGGGGCCGCGAGTGGGACCCCCCGCCCCACGCCCAACCCGCCGACAGCCCCCGCCGCTCACGCCGCGAAGCCGAGGATGGCGCCGTTCTTCCAGATGACCCTGGTGCTGCAGATCTCGCAGACAGAGTGGTACCGGGGCTGCGGGGGGCCCTCGGACAGGGCCTCCAGCTCTRCCGGGAGAAGGGAACCCGGGATAGAGCCGGCTCTGCCACACACCCCACCGCCACAACCACGGCTTTGGGGATGGGGCTGATCGCCCTCGGAGTCCCCCACGCACCCGTGAGGAGGCTGTCCTGGGGGCAATTGTCCTCGGCCAGCGCCTGCAGGGTCTTCCTGGCCCTCTCCAGTTGCCGTGTGGCCAGCAGCCAGCGCGGTGACTCCAGCAGCAGTGCCGGGCACCTGGGGCACGAGTGTCAGGTCACGGGGCTCCCCACGGGCCTGGCCACCCTCCAGGACTGACCTTCCCACCTGGCTTCAAAGCAACGCTGCCCAGAAACCCTCAGCTTCAAACCTGAGCAAACATTTACCCAGGGTGGGGGGTTCCACTCCTCTGGAGAGCCCCGGGTGGCCTTTGATCCCCGCCGCRGCCCTGGGCAGGGTGTGCCGGGCTGGGAACAGCTTGGCACCAGCCCCGGGGCACAGCCCAGCCCCACGGAGCCCCCTGCCCGGGGGGTCCTTACCACCAGCAGGCAGCCAGCAGGGCCAGGATCATGGTGACAGCGCCCTGCAGCACCCGCCAGTCCCGGCACAGCAGGGCCAGCCCCGGCAGCAGCAGCTCTCCGGCGATCCAGAAGAACCCAGCCACCATTGTCACCCCCAGCCGGTGTGGGGGGTCACACAGCTCCAGCCCTGCCAGAGGGTGAGTGGGCCACCGTGGGTGCCAAGCACACAGGGCATCCATCCTACACCCTGGAGCATCCTGTATCCCAGACCATCCTGCATCCTGGGACATGCCACAGCCTGCAGCATCCTGCTCCCAGTGCAGCCTGGAGCACCTTCAGTCCCCACACCCCCACGGCCGCCCCCATCACACTCACGTGCCACGTAAAGAGCGAGGAAGGCTCCTGCCAGCGCGGCCCCGAAGAGCAGCCGTGCCACCAGGACCATGAGGAAGTCCACAGCCAGTGCCACGCCGAGGCCCACGGGCACGGCCAGCGCCAGGGACAGCAGGAAGGTGGGACGGCGGCCGAACCTGCCGGGGCCGGGCTGTGAGAGGGGCTGGGCACGGTGCCTGCTGCCCACGGGGACCGCCCGGGAACCCCCATTACCTGTCACAGGCCAGGCCGGCRGTGACACTGCCCAGTGTCCAGCCCAGCAGGTGCGTGGTCTGTTCCAGGGGCACCTTCCAGCGCGAGGAACACACCAGGTCCCACTGTGGGGGACACAGCGGGGAGATGTCAGCGTGGGGACCTTGGCAGAGCTCCTGCTGCTGCCCACAGGGCTGGGATGGATGGGGCTGGGGGGCTTCTGGACAGCTCCAACCCCACAAACAGCAATGTGGGGACAGATGTGAGGGGAGAGTATTGGTGATTCCAAGAGCCCTGGACACCCTCCAGCCCCTCAGCCCCCTTCCCCAGGGCTCCCCCAGCCAGCCCCAAACCCCCTCCGTGGGGTCGTCCACCTTGCTCCCAGGGCTCTCCCGTGGGATCCTTACTGGAGTCCCCAGCTTGCTCTGGGGGCTGGGACCCCCCAGTTTGTTCGCAGGTGTCCACCCCCACAGCTTTCCCAGGCCCCTCCCTTAATCCCTCCTTCACCCACGGGACCCCTCAGCCCCCTCCAGCACCGCAGACTGCCCCAGGCCCGGGGGTCCCCCACTCTCCCCAACCCCGGGACCCCGCTAAGTGCCACCACCCCCGTGCCCCACCTGTGTGACGAGGTTGGCGCGGAGGCCGGCGGCGGGCAGCGCGTAGTGCCAGCCGCGGGTGCATGGCCCGGTGCCATTGGGGCGGGGGGCTCCGTGGGGGTAGCGGTACAGCTGGCAGGGGCTCCAGCCGCCGCGGAGGCGCGGGACGGCGGCGCGGAGCAGCGCGGGGCCCCCGAGGCGGCGGAGCGGCGGCGGCAGCAGCGCGGTGTCGGGGCGGCAGCGGTGCGGGGGCTCCGCGCCCAGCGCCCACCCCAGCGCCCACCCCAGCGCCAGCGCCGCGCACGGCGCCCACCCCCCCGCCGCCCGCCGGCCCCGCGGCCGCGACCCCCCGAGCGCCATCGCCGCGGCCACCGCCACCGCCACCGCCACCGCCACCGCCACCGCCACCGCGCTCGGGCTCGGCGCGGGCAGGTGGGGCGGCACCGGCCGGACCCGCCCCGCGGCACCGCCCCGACGGCTCCCTCCGGGTCTGACCCTCGGCCCCGGTTCAGACCCCCCAGCCCCAGTTCAGACCCCCCAGCCCCGGTTCAGAATCCCCCAGCCCCGCTTCAGAACCCCCCAGCCCCGCTTCAGACCCCTCAGCCCCGGTTCAGAACTCCCCAGCCCCGGTTCAGACCCCCTCAGCCCCGGTTCAGAACCCCCCAGCCCCGGTTCAGACCCCTCAGCCCCGGTTCAGAACCCCCCAGCCCCGGTTCAGACCCCTCAGCCCCGGTTCACAACCCCCCAGCCCCGGTTCAGACCCCTCAGCCCCGGTTCACCGCCCCCACCCCAGCTCAGCCCCCCCCTCCATGGTGCTCCAGACCAAGGCATCCTCTCAGGACTGGGGGACCCCCTGCCCCAGCAGGAGTTGGGGGTCCTGGGGTGCAGCCGGGGGTGTCAGGACCCATCTGTGAACACCCACAAATGTCCCCCCAAACCTCAAAGGGGGCCAGTGGCATCTGTGACCCCCCCTTCCAGGAAGGGAACGTGCTGGCACCCAGCACCACGTGAGTCCGTGGGAACAGCCAACGGAGCAGCCGAGCTGCAAACAGGATTTACTTCCCTCTTCCTTTTAAAATTTACTCAGAAACGCCATTCCTGGGGGCAGCAGCATCACTCAGGTGCTCAGCTTCAGACCTGCAATGGTGGAAAAATTGCACCTGCAAACTCACATTGAAAATCACACTGAAAAATCACACAAAAAAATCCCGTCTGCATTTTTTTTGCCTCCCTCCGACGGATCCACACCCACGCACACGTCTGGGAGTTACAGCATCGGGAGGGAAACTGACCCTGGAGACTCCCAAGGTCACCAGCACCGTGGCCAGATGAGCCTGTGGGACTTTCCAGCTTTACACGCTCATAAAAAGCCTCTGTGTGACTACAGAGATGAATTTATGGCTGTTTAACAAAATAAAGAGCAGGGATGGACATTAATTAAAGAACAAGTGTTACCTGTAGCTGCTTTCTTGAAGCCCCTGACACTGAAGCAGCCTCCGGTCCCAGCACTCGCTCCAGTGCCTCACCACACTCATCCCACAGCCCTGGGCAAGGATGGGGGGAAATCCCTCTGGCTGTAGCTGGGACATGGCACTGCCCGTCCTGCTGCGGCTGTGTGAGCCCTGGTCCTGGTGCCAGAGGTGCCAAGGCAGGAGCTGAGGGCTGGGCAGGGGAAGGTGGGACCCCCCTGGCTCTGAAGCTGCTGCGATGCGCTGCAGTGAAAGCCTCCAGGATCCCACTGCCCCGACTGTGGAAAATTCCTCAAGTGGCTGCAAAGCCGGCGGCAGCGAGGGGGAAGCTGGGTCTGGGAGATGAATCCAGGGGTCCCCTCTGGTCCCCCCAGCCAGGACACGCCAGCAGAGGAACAAAGGGCATTTGGAACATCTGCTTCCCAAAGCGGCAGCTGAGACACTTGGCCAGCACCAGCACTGGGAAAAGCCARCAGAGGAAAGTGGAGAACCCAGAGCTGGCAGTGGGGTCTGTGGGGGCCACCTCTCACTCCTGCCCGGGGCTGGCAGCTGCAGCCGTCAGGAAAGGCCGGGCAGCAGGAGGAAGGAAGGCACAGAGATCTTGGAAAGGCACTGGGATCTGCCTCCAGCCGCATCCCTGAGCTGGTGAGTGAGGACTGAGTTTGCCTGGATCCACCCCATCCTTGTCCAGACTCTGCAGCCCCAAAAGAGCATCTCCAGCTCAGTCATTCCGGGGGCGGCGAATCCACCAGCACAGGGGGGTCCCCTCTCCTCATGACCCACCCCACCACAACCACTCACACACCTGGAGGGTTCCAATCCCACTGCACACAAAGAGGCACAGAAAAGGAAGAAGAATGATGTTTAAAATCATGGAATAGTTGGCATTGGAAGGAACCTTAAAGCTCATCTTGTTCCATCCCCTGCCATGGGCAGCTGCTCTGGGCAACTTTTTCCTTGACAGGAAAACTGCTGCCCAGGGTGAACTAGAAATACAAAGATAATTTTAATTAATTTATTTATTTCTTTACACATAACTGAAAGTGATGTTACAGTACATAAGTTATTTACAACTGTGCAGTAATGTGTTGCAAAATAAATTATCTAGAAGGCAGCAAAAGTACATTGTTAATGTATATAAAAACTGTACAGCATTTATGGGATACAATTTTTCTTTATATGAGTATTGGCTCTGTAGTGTTTTCAAGTTATGTTCTCAGAAAGAGAAACGAAATGCCCAAGATTAAAGGAAAAAATATATAAACCACGTGGATTTTACTCCATTAAAAACACAGTTGGCAAAGTCCTTTCTCTGCGTCGCCGTCTCCCCGCCCGTGCCGCCCCGGCGGCTCCTCTGCCCGTCCCCAGCGGTGGCAGCGGCTGCTGCGGGGCCGCCGGCACATCCCGGAGCTGTCCCCGCTCCGGAGCCGCCGCTGCCCAGCTTGGACACTGTCCTTTTGTTTCTAATTGGTTTTTTTTGTGATTTTTTTTTTGTAGTATTTTTTTTTTTTTTAGACATACCCATGATGGAACGAGAAACTCAAACACCCCCCCTCCCCCCATGGTTTCCTACTGCAGCTTCTCCGAGAGGAGATCCGCGCCCGGTGGAAAACAGAGAGCTGGAAATCACGGTGTTCACAAGTACATGGTTCACGTGGTTGCTGGCCCCGCTCAGCAGCTTCTGCAACACACACACGGTGTCCTTGGCCTCGTCCCTCCGCGCCTCGGCCAGTCCCGGGGCCGCTGAGCGCCCGCTGCCCGCGCTGCCCGGAGCCTCCCCGCCGCGGGCGCCGGTGGGAAGGAGCTGTGCCCGGCCCGCTGCCCCGCGGAGCCGCGTCAGTCCGGAAGCGAGGGACACGTCGTGAAGAAAGTGCAATTATTTTTCTTATTGTTTTGTTTTCTGCCGATAGCTGCTTCCTCCTCCTCTGACCAGGGATTCATCAGCAAGCGGTTAAGGGTGAATGTGAGCTCGACCGCCCGACCTCGGAGCGCTCCCGTCCTTGCCAGTGTTCAGTGATGTCTCCCGGGCTGGAACTGTCATGCCGGCAAGAGCACAAAGTCATCGTTCACGTCGACCATTGGCACATAGAACGAGGGCACCTCGTTCACGCAGAGGGATTTGTGCCCCGCGGGGTCCAGCTCCTGCACCTTCAGCTGCCACTCCATCCTCTGCACCGCATTCAGGGCAGCTGCTTCGTGTTGCTGTCGCATGAGCAGGCATGTCTGGATAGGGAAACAACAATGGGACACGAGGGCTGAGTGGCAGGCAAAGGGAGGGGACACGCAGCCACTGTGGGCAGCAAGGGACACCACAGACAGGACACCTGGATTTGGAATGTCTGCTGAGCCCAGCTCCACCAGGAGCCAAGGCAAATCCCGAAGTCAAKGTTTGAAAGGCTTGTCAGCACTCCAGAGCATCCACCCCCATGCAACACTGCTCTGCCAATCTTGGGACACCCACTCTGTGCTGGAAATCACTAAGGCAGCTCCCAGGCTCCAGCCACAGGCAGAACCCTCCTGGAATGCCCCTGCCTGGAGCACGGGGCTCCCACAGCTCTCACCTTCATCCGGTCGTACTTGTCATCCACGTCCTGCAGCCAGGAAATGAACTGTCGCGCGTTGAAACGGTCTCTGACCGATTTGTTTTCGTCTCCCTAAGGACGGGACAGCAAAGGGGGGGACACAGGGGATTAGTTTCGGACTTTAAGCAGTTACAGGTCTCACAGGCCATATTCAAGCCCCTCCTGGGGCGCACACTCCTCAGAACCATGGTGCCTTGCAGCAAGGGCGGATGGAGCACGCTGCTGCCAGCTGCTCCTGCAGCCCTTTCCAGGGATTCAGCCTCACATGGGGATGCACCCCTGTGCACATAGTCCCTGTTTCTCCTTGCTTTGCAGGGAACCTGTCCATGTCAGCCCATCACAGCACCTGCACCTCTCTGACTCCTTCAGCTCACACCAAGATCGCAGCAGCACAGACCCTTGGCTGGGAAATGCCGATGGATAAATCAGAGCTCCTGGATCAATACGCAGCTCGCTACTAAATCCCAGGACCCTGTCTCTGCCCAGGATCCCTCCTGCAATGCAGCAGTGTAACGATTCTCTTCCCTTCCTTCCACAGGAAAAGACACCCCAGAGTGCAGTAAAGGAAACCCTTCCAGCATGCAGATGATCCTGACCAAGAAGGATGGAGGGTCCAAGACTCACTGACAGAGCTGAGCCATTTCTGCTGCTAACAAACATGAACTCCCTGTATCCCACATTCCTGGATCTATCTCCTTCCCCGGCACACACGTGGGAGCTGAGGCAGATTAGGCAAATGATGTTCACAGTCACAGAATGGTTTGGATTGGAAGGGACCTTAAACTTGGCCTTGGACACTGGCAGGGATGGGGCAGCCACAGCTTCTCTGGGCACCCTGTGCCAGGGCCTCCTCACCCTCCCAGGGAAGAATTCCTTCCAAATATCCCATCTGACCCTGCCCTCTGGGGGAGGTGACATCCTGCCATGTGTGCTGTGGTGAGTGACCTGAGCAAGGAGAGCCTTAGTAACTCCTGCCTCCATCATTCCCTCCATCCCTCCAGAAAAGCCCACCTCCCTCAGGGTCTTACACAGTCCCTGAGACACTTCCTCAGCACTGAGCCGGGCACTGACCTGATTTTCCAGAGGCATGTTGTACACCTCRGAGTCCAGCAGCATGGTGCAGGCACTGAAGGGCACGGCCTGGTTGGCGATGGTCCTCGCTGCCCGGCAGTGCACCCTCAGGATCTCCTGCTCGCAGGAGACGATGAGCTTCTCCTGAGGAAGAGCACAGGAGTGAGTGTGGCAGCCTCAGCCTCGCCAGCAGAGGAAATTCGGGGCCTGCTGCCCAGCTGGAGTGTCCCCTTACCCGCTCTATGCTGTGCTGCAGCCGCAGCTTCCCCCGCACGGCCTCCTGCTGCTTGAAGAGCTCCTTGAGCGGCTCCGCGAGCGACGGCGGCGGCGCGATCTGCGGGCACAGGCACAGGCTGAGAGCAGGATCTCCGTGGGGCACAGCCCGGGGGCTGCCTGCCCCCCAAAATGTGTGTAGGCCACAGAGGGAGCAGGGACATCCCATGGGGTGCCTATGGCGACCGCGGAGAAGCTCTGCCAAGGACAAGGTCCTGCCAGTGCCCAGACCTCAGAGAGGGTGAGAACTTGGCAAGAGGTGCCCAGTGCTGGGAGCAGAGCTCAGCTGGCACAACCAGAGCCTGACCCGCCCCGGTGCTGCGGGGCAGAGTGTGCAGCAAGGAATGGAGCCTGGTCACACTGACCCTTCTCCTCCAAGCTGGATCCCAGATTTGCCACCTGCAGCACTCAGTTTATTGTTGCACTTGTATCAGCAAGGCTGCTCCTGCAGCACAGCAGTGAAATGCTGATCCCTGTGCCAAGTCAAAGAGCAGAGCTGGGGAAAATGATGGCAGAAGTTAAGGGCCATCTTTTTCCCATGTTCTAGGTTCATTATCCTGTTACTACACTGCTGCAGGAGCAGGTTTACCTTCCAGCCTCAAATTCAGTGGATTCTTACAAACTTTGCTCTAAAGCCTGACCAAACCTAAGGTCCCTCAGCACAGCCCAAGGTCCTCTCTGCAAAAATGCAGCATCTCAGGGGCTGCATTTACCACACAGCCAGGCACTTACCCAGGCTCAGGTTTGGTGTCATATTCTAAAGGCAGGTTGGGGCACGTTGGCATTGCAAGGTGTCACAGGGCATGGGGGACAACATGGATGTGTCTGTAACAGTGAGGGGGGGACACTTCCTGAGGCTAAAGAGAGAAGGTGACTCACCACTGGAATATGGAGCTTGCTTAGGGGTTTGCCATCCAACAGGTAGGAGCCTGTGTAGGTGACATACTCAGCATAGCACTGCGGAGCTTGGGGAGTAATATAGCACAGGATTTTCCGCTTCTCCTCAATCTTCTTCCTGATCTGGAGGTACTCAAAGTAGGGGTTGGACCTGTCGCTGTGGTAAGGTTCGATGTCATCCAGTTTGATCGCATCGACGATAGCTGCCAGTGTCTGCTGGATCATCTCCCTTGTCTGCTGGGTGGACGTGTTGATCTGCTGCTGCAGCTGCTGGTTGGAGCGCTGGAAGCGGCGCTTCCGCGGGTGCTGAGCCTGGGAATCGTCCTCCTCTGTGATGCGGCCTTTGGCACGTGTGACGGGCGCAGAGACGGGAGGAAATTCCTTCTCGGATGCRGCAGCGTTCTGCTTGTTTTGGTTGGCGAGCATCTGAGCCCGGTTCCTGGTAATCCGCTGAGGAATCTCTTCTATTTTGGGTGGTTTGGGAGCTTCTGCTACTGGTTTTTGTACTGGTTCAACAACTTCTGCTTGAGCATTGCCGGGAGGTGCATCCGTCTGGGATGGCGGGGCTTGGCTCCCGCCACGGGCTGCGGCACCATCCTGCGGAACGCCGCCCTCGGAGCTGGCCACGGGCACGGGACAGGGCTGGGAGCTGCCCTCTGCCACCCCACCAGCCGATGACAGCTCCTCGTGCACGGCCTCCACCTCTTTGCTCTCCGCCTGCGCGGACTCGGATGGGGTCTGCTGGAAAACCTGTGCTTCCGAGTCCTCTGCTGCCTTCTCCTCAGCTGCGTTCAGCGCTTCCGAGGCGGCTTCTTGCGCAGCCACTTCTGGTTTCTGCTCCTCTGCTGGTGGCTCCGTGTCCGTGGGCAGGGTGGCCGCTGCCTGGCTGGCCGGCGGCTCCTCCGGCTCACCGGACGCTATCACGGACGTGCCGGCCTTGATGATCCCAGCGCTCGGTTCTGAAGCTGCTGCTGGGCTTTCCTCCACCGCTTCTGCCTCGGTCATCTCCGTCTCTGCAACGTCCTTGGGCTGGAGTGGCAGCTCTGGGAGCGAGAAGGGGCCGAGGTCCAAGTCATCCTCGGTGTTGGTGAAGGGGTCGGGCCACGTCACCGCCTCCTCCGCGTTCGCAGGTGCCGCGTTGTTGTTTTCCAAATAGTTGTTTTCTGGTGCGGTGACGACTTCGGCCTGAGGTTCTGCTGGCACACATGGGGGCTCTGGAGGGATCTCTGGTGCTTCTTCTGGAAGAGGCTTGCAGTTGTTGAAGAAGGTGTCTAACCTAGTAGGGGACATGTACGGAGCTTGCTCTTCGGCATTTGCAATTTCTCCTGGAACTGCTTCCTCAGCATCCTCCTTGACTTCCTCCAGCCTCGGTTCAGACACTGACAGAGGGTAAGAGATGGGAGAAACAGGGTAGGAAGTCTCTGTGGGAATGAAGGCTACTGGTGCGGGATGAATCGGCTCTAGGGAACAGAGCGGGGGTTTAGGGGACTCGGAAAACCTCTGGGGAGATTTCATCAGAAGCTCCGAGCCCATGGACCAGGTGACAGAGTGCTCTGCGGGGTTGCCCATCAGGCTGGGAGGAATGGCGGTGTCTGGGTTTCGGGAAGGAGGGTTATCCCAGTCTATGTTGTTTTGTTCTGGCATTCCTGAACTAAAATGGTTTTCTTCGATGGGTGGTAGGTAGGTGGATTCTGGGGGCATGATGGAGGCAGTGGCTTGCTGCTCCTCCGTGGTGTCCAGGGGCATGCCGAGGTCAGGGGGAAGAGCACTTTCCACTGAAGGAGCCAGCAACTCGTCCCTGTGCGAAGGGGAGGATTTTGCTTGTAAACCAGAGAAGACACTTTTGGGCGACTGAGCGACCCCGCTGACGGCTCCCGGCGCGCAGTGCAAAGCTTCCACTTTGGGTGAGGAAACTCCATAATCCGGGGAGTAATACCCAGGAGACAAACACTGGAACTTCTCAGCAGGAACAGAGGGAAGGGGAACTTTCTCCTCCATTAAATGCTGCACTGGAGAGTCATAATTTGATGTTGCTGGGACACTTTGCTGCCTGAAAAAYTTATCTCCAACGCTGAATTCCTCTTCGGGTGCCCTCCTGATATCCACCGAGATGGAACGGTAGAGGTTCGAGGAGGGTATGGTGCGAGTCGGGGTCTGACTGGGGTTCTCGGGGAGCCCGCTGGAAACGTTGGTGTATCTGTCGAAGAAGGAGGGAGAGCAGGCGTTCATGGACATGGTGGAGATGGGCAGCGAGTGCTGCGAGTCCGCGCACTCGAACATCAGGTCCGTGTAGTCCTCGTTGCTGCACGACGGAGTCCTRGGCGTCTGCATCACCTCCTCGTAGCTCGGGCAGGACACGACAGATGCCGGGGTCGGGACGCCCGTGGGCCGGTTCTGATCCGGCCTGGGAGATGCCGGGAGGATCTCCTTCAGCTGAGGACCTGTGATCCAGTCCTTGGAGTCTGTCCCCACAGCAGGCTGTGCCTTGTTTTCTGGTGACAGAATAGGAGTCAGGGGACCCAGCTCTTTGAGTTTCTTGTCCTTGAGCTGCGTGTCCAGTGTTAGTGGCTTCTTTGTCGGCAGATCCAGGCTCCTCTTGCGCACGTCCTCCGAGCTTTTAAGTTTGTCCTTTAACTTGGGGTCTCCGGACCTGTGCCGCATTTTCTCCATTTGCTTCATTCTCTCCTTGTGCCTTTTGTGGCGTTCCTCGATCTCCAGGTCTTTCTGGCTCAGCATCCTCTCAAAGCTGGTCATCATCAAATCACCATCTCCCAGAAGCTTCTCCCTCGGCCTGGCGTCCTTCTTGCCGCTGTCTTTGGAAAGGGTTATTTTTTCATTCCCGTTGCTTATTTTTATGGACTCTGATTTGTCTTTGTCTTGATTCTCCTTGAGCTTCTCCTTCAGTTTGGTTTCACCAAATTTGAGGTTGTCCTCCTTGGATTTATCTTTAAAGGTGGTAACTTGAGGCCCATCCTTGTCTTTGAGAGTTGACTTTGGCTCATCTTTGTGATGTTTAAAGAAACCATCTGTGTGTTTGTCCCTATGCTTTTCCTTTTCCTCCTTCCATTTTTCCTTGTGTTTATCCCGCTTCTTTTTCTCTTTAGCTGTGCTGATGGTGCTGGAACCGTACGTCTTTTCTTTCTCCGCCTTCTTTGACAGCTCTCTTTCAGAATCATTTTTATCCTTCTTTTCAGAAAATAAGTAATCAATGCTCTTCTCTGGTTCCTCATCAGCCTCTCCCTTCATGTTGTAAGAAGAGCCAAAAGCCTCCCCATCCACAGAGAAATCCTTTTCATAATGAGTGGAATCCTTTCTGCTGCTGGAATCCTTGAATTCTTCTGATTTTTCCTTTTTCTCTGTCTTCTCCTTCTTTGCTTTTTCCTTCTCGTGACTTTTCTTTGAGGAAGATGAGGAATGTCGGTGCCTCTCCTTCTCCTTGAGTTTGTCCTGAAGGCAGGGTAAAGGGAGAGAGTCCTTAAACTTTTCTTCAGCGGCGTCAGTCAGAGAGAGGTTAGAAGACTCAAAGAGGCTGGTGAGTCCTGGCTCTTGCCCTCTGTCCGTGAAGCTGTCAGAGGAGATCTCGCTGATTTTGTCATTGGAGTCATCCCTGTAGTCATTCAGAGCCTCCTCCTCCAGTTTCTCCAGCAGGCTCTTCTCTGACTCCCCTCCTTTTGAAGACTTCTTCTCTTTGGAATGCTCCTTGTCCGGCTTCTCCTTATGTTTGCTTTTCACCTTGTCATCACTGGTGTGTTTCTTCTCAACCTTTTCTGGGAGCTTTTGCTTGTTTTTCTTCTCCTGAGTGGAATCTATGGACATTCTTTCCTTCCTGTCCTTGTACTTCTCACTGGAGTCTTTATCTTTCTTCTCTTTGTGTTTCTCAAAGGAACTCTTCTCCTTCTTCTCCTTTCCCCCTTCCGATGTTCCTTTGTCCTTTTTCTTCTCCTTGGACTCCTTATCCTTCTGCTTCTCCGAGTGCTGCCGGTCGGAGGAGTACTTGCGGTGCTTGTCGGGGTACAGCTCCTTCTCGGCCGCCGCGCCGTCGTCCTTGTCTTGCAGACTGTCCATGCGATGCATCTCGCTCCCGGCCGAGTCGCCGACCTTGAACCCACTCAGGCTGTAATCGTCCCTCTCGTCCTCGCTCTCATCCGTGAAGATGTCAGCGATGCTGTACCAGCTCTTCTCCTTGCCTTTCTTCTCATCCTTCTTCTCGGAGAAATCATCTCTGTCTGTGGAAAAGTTTTTCTCTTTCTTCTCCTTCACCTGGTCGAAAGAACTCTTCCTCTCTTTGTCTTTGCTGTGAAGATCTTTGTACTTCTCCTTAGTTTCTTTCTTCTCTTTGAAACTCTTCTCTAGCTCTTTGTCCTTCAGGATTTTCTCTGGAGCAGCTTTTTCATTTTTCTCCTTGTCGCCTTCTTTGGATTTTTCCTTGTATTTTTCTGGCTTCACCTTTTCTTTTTTTTCTTTATCAGGAGCATCTTTCTTCTCCTTTTCCTTCCCAGAATGGTGCCTCTCCCAACTCTCCAGGGTCTTCCCACTGAACTCAGGGTCAGACTTATCCTTGAAGAATGTTTCACAGCTGTACTCCTTGAAGTCATCTCGATAGGGCTCCTCCTGCTTCGTCTTGGGATCTTTTCGCTCTTTAGAGCCATCAGAGGAATCTTTTCTGTCTTTGTTGGTTTCACCTGTGTCTTTTTCTTTCCTCTCCTTGCCAGTCTCCACAGAATCCTTCCTTTTCTTATCCTTTTCAGGCAAATAACTGGGAGTAACTTTGTGTCTGTCTGTTTGGTCCTTTTTCTTCTCGGAGCTTTTCTCCACATAATCCCTCTCCTTCTTCTTTAAGAAAGTGTCCTTTTCATTCCGCTTCTCGTTGTATTCCTTCTTCTCTTTCATTTTGTTTTCCTTTTTCTTGTCTTTAATTTCCTCTTTCACGGGTTCTATGATTAGTTTTGCCACGGTGTCATTTTTAATCTCCCTGAAATCCGTTATTGGAGAATCCCAGCTGTCCTCACCCTTGAAATCGAAGGATGAATCAGAGGACAAGTCTGAAAACCACCTCTCCTGCTGATCATCCGAAAGGCTGAACTTTGTGTCCTCGCTTTCAGCAAATTGAGTTTTGTTATTAAACTCGTCAAACCCAGACTCATCCCTGTAAAGTTTTTCTTTTTTGCATTTTTCCTTCTCTTCCTTGAAGGATTTTTCTTTCTCTAGTTTAGAAACCTTCTCCTCCTTCAGCTCATTCTTCTTCTCAGATTTGGACTGTTTGTCCTTTGACTTCTTCTTTCTCTCCTCCTTGTGTATTCTCGGCTTCTCCTCCTTGGGAGATTTCTCCTTGACAGGTTTCTCTTTTTCTGATTTACTCAATCCTTCTCTGAAGGATTTGCTCAGGTCTTTACTACCATCTTTGATTTTTCTTAACGATTTCTCCTCTTTTGAGGATTTTCCAGTCTCATCTTTAAACAACCACTCCTTCTCCTCCGCTTTACCTTTGGGGAGCTTTTCCTCCTTCTTACCATGTTCCCGATCGTGCTTTAACACTTTCAACTTGTTTTCGACTGGATTTTCTGTCTCTACTAGCAAGCCTTTCTCAGGCTTTTGTTTAGAGTCCTCAAATTCAAAAGAAAATGTTTTGATTATTTTAATGTCTTGGCTGACAGGACACTGCCCCTTCTCCTTGTTTTTATGTTTGTGTTTTGTTTTATGCTTTTTAACAACCTTCCCCTCCTTGTCCAGCTTTGGAATTGCTCCATCCACATTGCTATGGAATGAATTCTTTTTCTCAGAAACACTGTTGTGGGGGGTGTTTTTCTTTTTGTGCTCTGGTTTCTTCCTGACTGGCTTTAGTGACTCTAAGCTCGAGTCCTCGGACGAATAGTCTGACTCGCTCGTCAGCCTCGTCCTGGTGGAGTCCGATAGGGAACTGACGTCTGACCAAGCTGGAGAAGATATGGTTTTCCAATTGTCCGTCCTCCAGTGCTTGGAGTGCTGTTCTGTGAGATTAGGATTATGTTTCTGGGATGCTAAACTCCCATGAGAAGAGGTTGATGAGGCAGACAGAGAGTTAAACAAGGAGGATTCCTTTAGCACTAGCCTTGAGTCCTTTACACAGCTAGAGCTCTGCAGAGAGTCTCTATCATCCTCCTCACTCTCCACGTTTTCACTCTCTGATTCAGAGGAACAAAACTTGTCATTTTTTTTGCCAAACCGAACCTCTTTGCTTTTTGTCTCCTTCTTCCGCTTCTTTTTTACTTTGCTTTTCTCCTTGGGTGCCTTGGCGCTGGCAGGCTCCCGAATTTTGCTGCTGGGCAATATGGAGTGGGTGGAGAGGCGCAGCTTCTCCCCCGTGCCCACGGCCACGCTGGTCTCCTCCTCATCCGAGCTGTCCGACAGGATGCGGTGGGCAGCTTTCTTTGGTGTAATTGTGTTATTTTTAGTATAAGTTTTCACTTCCATTTTGGGTATGGAAATGAAACTGTTTGCTTTAGTCTCTTTCCTGTAATCCTTTTTCAGCAAATGTTTGTCATCGACTGGCGGGACCCGGTCCTGCTCATCATCCTCATCGAATTCATACTCATCCTTTACCGGGGTGATGGTTTTGGGGGGCTCCTGGGCCTTGGGCTTGTGCTTCAAACCCTTCTCAAACTCTGAGTCTGTGTTATTGCCATCAACGGAGCTGGAGGGAGCGAAGGAAGGGGCGTCCTCCTCTTCTGAGGTCTCTGCAGAAAGAGAAGAACAGCGTGTTAGGGACTGCCAAGGGTTTTGGGGAGGGAACATCACTGGTCTCCTGCAGACACTAACCCCTGCAAATGGCCCTGATGCCCCTTTTGTTCTCACCCAGCCTTTGCAAGTTGGCAGCCAACAGCTCAGAATGCCAGGCTGGGGGATCTTTTTGGAACGAAGCTCCTCCAGCTCCAGCCTGCAGGGGGTGTTCCTCAAAACATCCTGGGTGCATCACAAAAACTTTTGAACAGGGTTATGGCTGCACACAGTGTAGGTCAAGGCTCCCCAAAAGACTGGAAACTCTGATTTGCACTAATTAAAACCTGCAGAGTGTCCCACAATGGTGGCACTGGTGGAAGAAGCTCTAGCAGGGACAGCCTGGGAGCAAAACCTGAAACACCAGTGCTGGGACAGCCAAGGGACAGGAACACAGGAACACAGGGTGGGCACACAAACCTCCTCCTCTCCACTGGAACTGCCCACCTTCCAAAGGTAAGACATCCATTTACCTGCAATTGGCTTCCAATCCTACATCCCGACTGCACCAGGGAAGTGACCTCAATGTTGGCTTCCAGGGCAAACAGCCCCCCAAGCTAAAGCTGGTGGTTAGGTTGTCTGAATTTGGGTTACAGCTACAGGCGGGCTCCTGACCACGGCAGCATCTGCTGACAGGAGTCTAACTTCACTGTCCTCTTAAGGTCTCTGTGTTAACAGACAGCTGCAGGCCACGAGCGTCACTGCCACGGCCACAGAAAGGCCAGTCTCACCTGTGGAGCTCTCTTCGCTGGAGGGGTACGTGGTCTTCCCCAGGAGCAGGTTCACCATGGTGGGAGAATTCGCTACTTTTAAAGGTGTCTCACCCTTCCTGTTGCTTTGATGAGGATTCCCTCCATAATGCAACAACAATTTCACCACCTGAAAAGAGAAACTGAGGCTTGAAGATGCTCACAATGTTTTGATTCCAGGGGTTTTTTGCCTGATTTTCATATGTAACTAAAAGAGTGGTGTCTTCAGGACTAACGTAAGAGAAACCCCARCAACATTCCCAGGGAAGTGGCGGAATCGCCATCCCTGAAAGTGGTCAAAAAACATCTAGGGACAGGGTTCAGTGGTGCATTGGCRGCATTAGGTTAATGGCTGGGCTCGATGATTGTGGAGGTCTTTTCCAACCTTAATGATCCAGTGATTCTAAGAACCAACCTGGGCAGGAAAGAAGGGGGAAGAACAAGGTACAAAATCATGCTCCTGTCCCAATYCCAGAAGAATGAACCATCTCCTGTGCAGGGGAGCACCAAGTGAAACACTCAACAGCTCTGAGACAGGGAAATTCACAGAACCAGGGAATAGTTTGGGCTGGAAGGGGCCTTAAAGCCCATCTCGTTCCGCACTTTGCCGTGAGCAGGGACACCTTCCACTAACCCAGATTGCTCCAAGCCCCGTCCAGCCTGGCCTTGAGCACAAATTCCTGCCCATTACATGGGAAATGAAACAAAAATACCCAGAATCTCTGTGTTTTCACAGTGGGCCGCTTGAAGCACAAGCTTCCAAAAGAGCCACTTAAAGCACAGCAGTGAACTCCAGCACCCCAACCTTGAAGTGGCCGTTGTTGGCYGCGTCGTGCAGGGGGGTGTCATCGTCCAGCCCCTTGGTGTTGACCTCGGCGCCGGCCGCCAGCAGCTGCTTGGCCACGTCGTAGTAGCCCCGGTTGCAGGCCTCGTGCAGCGCCGTCCAGCCTGCAAGGACAGCGACACTCAGCACACGGCACCACCTTCACAGTGACACTCAGACACCGGGCACGTCTCCTCCAGGCCCAGAGGCTGCAGGGTCAGTGTGGCCAGGGCTGTGTTGCTCTGATGGCCAAGTTGGCTGTGTTTGCCCGGATCCCCATGGCACAGCAGGAAGGAACCTGCAGCTCTGCCCTGCTACTCCTGCCAGGCAGCCATAGAATCAATCCCACTTTTCCCTCTGGTCACGCCATGTGCTACAGTCAGAGCATCTGCCAGACCGGACACAGCCCCAGGAAATGGAAAGTTTTATTTGGGAAATAAGGAGAATTGCTGATGTCATGTGAAAGGCAGGTCTTAAATCTGTTCCCCTTTATACCACTGGGTTGGAAGGGATCTTAAAGCTCATCTTGTTTCACCCCCTGCCATGGGCAGGGACACCTTCCACTAGCCCAGGTTGCTCCAAGCCCTGTCCAATCTGGTCTTCAATGCTTCCAGTGACAGGGCAGCCACAGCTTCTCTGGGCAACCTGTGCCAGGGCCTCAGCACCCTCACAGGGAAGAATTTCTTCCTAATATCCAATCTAACCCTGCCCTACATGAGCTTAAGGCCATTCCCTGTTGTTCTGCCACTCCATGGTCCTGTGAAATGTCCTTCTCTAGCCTTAAGCTCCTTTAGGTTTGGCTTTAGGTTCCAATCCCTCTGCAAGGAAAACCCCGGTGCCCAGACCAGGTCTGAGCTTTGAGAGAGCCCCCACACAGATTTTCTGTGTGCTCTCCAAACACAGAACAGCGGCCCAGGCTCGGAGGGAAACCAAACAGCAGGGTCTCTGCAGTAACGGTGGCTCCAGCTCTCACACAAATCTCTGAAGAGCACAGAACAAAATATTTTATCGTGTTCAAACAGACTATTTTTAAGCAGAGCCTGTTTTGAAGTTTCCCAGCGCGGCTGCTCCGGTGTTTTGCTGATAGCACCGTGGGAGCACGTTCCGTTACCTTCACTGGGAGCCTTTGGAGGGGGCACCTGTGCCCGGAATTAATCACAACTGATACTTCAGTCTGGCACTGGGATTAATCATATGGGCAGAGAACAGTCGTATCTATTAATAGCCCCAAAATTGTGCAAAGAGAACAGCAAAGAGCAAAGTCAAGCTCTTGGACGTGCTGAAGAAAGGCTGATCCAGCCCCACCGAACGGCTCCTTCATCACCCCTTCACCATCATCCCATGGCTGCCTTCTCCCTGCAGGACTTGGGGTTGTTCCCATCCCATCCCACCACCCTGAGCAGGAGCCTGGCAGCACTGCTGAGGAGGAGGAGGAGGAAGTGGTGCTACTCCTGAGCTGAGGGTCAGGATGGTCAACAACTCCTCCAATTTGGGTGCCTGGTGGGAGCCTGACCCTGCCCTTCACATTCCCTCCCCATCAGCAGCACCCCCACGTTCAGTCCTTAAAAACAACACCCAAAAATTCACAGGCATCGGCCCCCCAGCTCCAGAGCGATGACTTCACAAACCCACTCTCAGCTGTATTTCTGTGCACATAATTCCTTCTATTTTAAGTTAAAATAGAGCTAAACCAGCCCACCTCCCTTTGCAAATCCCCCTCCAGACTTCCAACACGGCATCCCCGTGGAAGGGCAGAAGGAAACGGGCCGGAGTGGCCTGGTCAGTTTTGGTGTGCGGAGCCACAACAGCTCCAGGGATTCTCTGCATCCTGCCCAGCCCAGCTTCACCACCTCATGCAGACTGCACAGCCCGGCAGTTCTGCTCCCAAACTCCAACAAGAGAACTGATGCTTTGGGGGATTTTTTCAGTGTGGCTTTTTGTTGTTGTTTGGTTTTTTTGGGGTTTTTTTAAAGGGCAAAAAGACTTTTTCCTCTTCAAAGAGCAAAATCACCATTTTTGGCAAACCCCCTCTTTCCAAGGCGCCACCCCATGTTAGAAACAAACTACTTTTTCTGGTGGGAATCATTCTTGGAGGTGGAACACGCAACCAGGTGGGAAAAGGTTGGGATTCCTGGGCTGTTACCTGCAAAGTCCTTCACATTGACATCTGCACCCTCGATGATGAGCTCCTTGATGCGCCGGGCGTCCCCGCGGATGGCGGCACGATGCAGCCGAGTCTCTCCTCGCTCGTTTCTCTTATTTACTTTATCTTTGGTTTTGGAGGCAGAGTTGGGAGTTCCCTTCTGACAAACTGTAGACTGAGAGGGATGCTTTGGTGTTGTGTCGACTGCAGGGAGGAGAGAAACAGCGTCACTGCCATTCCAAAGAACTCCTAAGCCCTTAGAGGGAGCTCGTGCACCGCGCTTCATCTCGGCTCTTCCCAAAATATTCACAAGGCAGCGAGAGGCAACCCAAGCTCTGGAGTGGATGGGAACAGAGCAGCCTGTGTGTGTCCCACGGAGATGGGAATCGCGGGCTGCCAGAGCCCACTGGAGAGCTGCAGTCCTGGCAAACACTGTGGGCAATCCCGTGATTTGGGAGCAGACAATGCAGCTCCTTACCCTCAAACCTCAATTCCCGAGGGAAGTGGCCTTTTACCAAGCACATGTGAGGTCTGACGGCCTTGGGAGGAGACTGTGCATTTCCTGGGAGAACACTGGAATGCTCTCAACACTCTGCAGCTTTTTCTCTTTTAGTTTTCCCAAGTAACAGCAACATAAGCAGTGAGATTGGTGTTTTTTTGGCTAAAAGCTGCAGTGTTGTGTGTAGGATGCGGACGTGAGCACAGGGATAGCACAGAGCCTCCAAAAACACGGGGCGGGGGGCATGTTTGCAACAGATAAAAACTACTAAAACACAAAATCTGTGGTAAACACATTCCAGCTGCTTCACATCTCAAATTACAGCTGTGGTGGCTACGCATCTTATCCCCTTCCACGAGAAGAAACACTAAAAACCTACAGAGGATGGTATTTTGTCTTTATTTACAATCCTCCTTTACCGAGATAGGCTGAGAGGCCAGTGGGAGACACAGAGCTGAGGTGAAGGACGATCCCACGGAACCAAAGCTCCAGCTGAGCAGCCAGGGCGGGCTCGGTGGTGGCCTGGATTGGGCCCGAGGGACACTGGAGAAAGGGAGGGCAGCCAGAGCCACGTGTGGATCCCAGTGACACCRTACCTGGAGTCACCCGCAGAGCCCTGTGGGAGCGGTGAGACCCCAGAGAGCAGCAAACCCAGCCCCCCTGCACCGTGCCAGGGGTGGCAGCTCAGCCCTGCTGCTGCACCTGAACCTCTGGTGACGCCAGGAACCGGGAATTCCGGGCGTTTGGGAGCCTCTCGCGGCAGCTCCCCCCTGCCCGCCCAGCCCTCAGAGCTCACCCCCTCCCCAGTCTCACCTGGGCTGTTTGCAGACTCTTCTGCTGTCATCTGCATGAGGAGAGCGACTTGCTGGCGCTCGGAGAGCGGGTACCCTGCCCGGATCCCCGAGAGGCCCATGCCGAAGAGCAGGCCAGGCTTCCTGGTGGCGGGCTCCTTTTTAATCCTCTTCCGCTCGGGACCCTGCTTCTCTGTGGGACAAGGACACAGAGACACAGGCCATGAATGTCACTGGAGCTGAAAGCCACGGTCCTTTCTGAGCATGGGACTGACAGTTCCAAAAAGCTTGTGGTCAGTGAGGGATCCCCGTGGTGACAGATGGATCCCTGCAGTGGCACCTGGAGCAGCCAGCCAGGCTCACACTGCTGAGCATGCAGCCAGGACATGCCCCACTCCTGCTCCTCCAACAGCCTCCCATTCTCCTCCACCATCCAAAAGCAGCACAGGAAAAGAGGGAAGGGATCCTTCGAGGGGCCACTGCCAGTGCTGCACCTCCCATCCTGCTTTAGGAGCCTCCATCCCACACCAGGGTGCTCGGAGGAGCCTACGCAGCCTGACACCATCACAGCATGGACTCAACTGGAGGCACTGAACAGCATCAACAAGGAGAGCTGAAAGATACAGGCTGACAGCTCGGAAATGTGGCCATCACACCCATCACCATCATYATCAAAGCAAGGAGGCTGCAGCCAAACAGGTGTGGGCAGCACCAGGCTGGTCCTCTCCTTCCAAAGCRGCTGCTCCCACCTGGCCCAGAGCACTCACCTGCCCTCAGGTCTTCTGCAACTCTCTAAAAAAATCCCAAACAAACAGGAGGGGAGGGGAGGGGAGGAAGAAACCCCAGAAGTTGCCTGGCTTGTCAYCCCAAATCCCAGCCTGACACTGGGTCTCTTAAATCATCCAGCTGCAAAGGCAGCTCCTGCTGAGGGACCAAGAGCAACCACTCCCAAAGCTGGGATTTGTCAAATCCTGCTGCACTGTCTCTCAGAGAACCACAGCCACACCAGAGTCACAGAACCATGGAAYGGTTGGGTGGGAAGGGACCTGAAAGCCCATCCAGTGCCACCCCCATGGGCAGGGACACCTTCCACCATCCCAGGTTGCTCCAAGCCCCATCCAGCCTGGCCTGRGACACTTCCAGGGATGGGACAGCCACAGCTTCGCTGGGCAACCTGAAGGTGCCTCAGTGCCTTCACCATAATAAAAAGTAACAATCCTGCAGCCTCTCCCCCAGCTCTGCTCAGGCCCATCTGTCAGGCTCCATGTGGGTCATGGGCACGCGGCCAGCRGGACGGAGCTGTGGTGCCTCCGCGCAAAGTCCAGCGGGTCAGGTGGAACCGCCAACAGACGGGGTCACACCCGGCCACCAGACTCTGCACCACAGCACAGGTCTCCTCCTTCACCCACCGAGCTGCAGCCCAGGAAAGGTCTCTGGCAGACGAGGGCAGCAGCGTGTGGGGATGCTCCGTTCCTGCCGCTCGCAGCTCCCGCGGCTGAGGCACTGCCAGCTCCAGAAACCTTTTCCGGGCACAGTGCACAGAGCTGCCAAGCTCTGTAGCTCAGGTCCCACCTGGAGCAGGTGATTTCCATCCACCCCTGCTCCTGGGATCCCGTACATTTAAGAAATAACGACTGTTCCAGGGAACCTCTCCACCTGAGAGCACGGCCACCCCTCCTCAAAGCCCTCTGCTCATTGCCCAGAGAAGCTGTGGCTGCCCCATCCCTGCAAGTGTCCAAGGCCAGGTGGGACAGGGCTTGGAGCACCCTGGGATAGTGAAGTTGTCCCTTCCCACAGCAGGGGTGGGATGAGATGAGCCTTAAGGTCCTTTCCAACCCAAACCATTACAWGATTCTATGAAATGCAAGTCCTGGAAACATGTCTGCATTGAAGGCGAATCCAAGTCTACTCTGAAACCACATTTTGGTCATCCTGGCAGCTGTATCAGAGCTGGAAGATGAAATCAGATCATAGGACAGTTTTTTAATGGCTTAAAATAAAATTAAACCCAGTGTGCTTATGGGAAGACAACTTTGCCGGGGTGGCTCCAGGAGCCACGTTGCTGCGCTGTGCATCCTGCCAGGGGACACAGGGACACCTGATCCACGTGTGCAGCACCTCCCTGCTCCTCCTGAGACTCTCAGCTGCTGCTCCAAGCTGCTTAAACCCTGCTCAGCCAGGCCTGGCTTCCCCCGGCCTCGGTCACATCCAGCTGTGCCCCAAGGCCAGGCATGAAGACRTTTGAAGGGTCACATCTTGGCTGGTGCCAGCAGGCAGAGTTCTTGAAGTACAAGATGCCCACGGCTGCTCTGCACGTACGGAGCCACAATTAGAATGGGAACATTTTCATTAATATCCCTTGGCTGCTGCAGGTTGTCAGCACGAGCCTGGGATTTGCAAAAATTGATTATCAAGTTCAACCGAAACCCCCTAAACTCCTATTCATTCTGCAGTTGCAGAAATTTCCTCCTCCACAGAACATTTAACATTACAAAGCATGTGATCAACAAGATAAAAATAAATTGGAAAGCGACTGCCGCGTTCTCTCTCGCTGAAGGGAGGCAGCCGAGGACTCGGGCTTGTGCTTCCCAGTGGGAAGGGTTCAAGGCCAGCTGGACRGGACCTGGAGCAACCTGGTGTGATGACCTACCCTTCAGGGTGGGTTGTCACAYCTGATCCAGTGGAAGGTGTCCCTGCCCATGGCAGGGGGTGGACATGAGCTTTAAGCTCCCTTCCAACCCAAACCATCCCAGGATTCTGTGATTCCATGGCTCCAGTGCCAGCACCTCGGTGTGGGCAGCGTGGCAGCCCCTGGCTCCCTGCGTGGCACAATCCTCAGGCAATGTGGAGGGACCATATAAGCAAGATCCTGAAGTGGGTCTGAAACACAAGCAGGAGGATGGAGATGGAGCTGCTCCCAGCATCCACGTCCCACCCTGAGCCTCAGCTGGGTGAGAGTCCTGCCTGGCACTGGGCTGGCTCTCCTGGCCCTGGCTGGTCCCAGGCTCACAGAGCTGCACGTGTGTTATTTCAACCCTGAGGATTTCACTCAGAATCAGATTTTCAGCAGATTTAAAGGTGTCTCTGCCCAGAGATCTCCGCTCGCCGGCTCCTGCAGGCTGCTCCTGTGCCTCCAATTAACTGCGCCTCTGCAACTCCTTGCAGCAACATAGAGAGATTGGAGAGAAACTCTCCCAAGTGTTACCCACCTCGGCTGACAGAAAAAAAGCTGATTTCACACTAAAATAGCTTTAGCAAGCACACACCCCAGTGATATGGGGGGGTGTGCAGGCAGGGAGCCCCCAGTGCCGATCGGCAGCGGCGGTGGCTGGACCGTGCACACAGATCCCAGCGGGAGGAGGGCCACGGCAGCCCACGGATGGTCCAAGAGCCCGGGATGAGCCACACCTCCATGCAGCTATTTTTAAAGCAGCTCGTTTGCTGCTTGCTTCAGCCCTTCTGCAAACCTCCCGAGCATCAGCCCTGGTTTAATTCGGGGATCCTGCTCCGCTCTTCCCTCACGCTGACGCCAGCAGGAACCGCGTGCGCAGGCTTAAAGGGGAAAGCAGGAGCTGAGCCGGGAGCTGCTCCTGCCTTTCATCACACGGAGCCCGAGAGGCTGCAAAGGCAGAGCAGGAGCAGATTCCCAGGACAAAGGGGTTTGGGCATTAGCTTGAGGGTGGTTCTCGTGCCCACGCGAGACTCCGGGCAGTGCTGCAATGGAGAGCACAAATCCAGGGCTGCTGGAAGTGCCTCGGCAGCTCCACAGGGATCCCAGGGCAGATTGAGAGGGATTCAGTGCTGCTGGGGTGGCTCTGTGTGCAGACACAGCCTGAACCCAGCCCCAGCTGAAATGCAGAGGGGCAGGGAAGGAAGGAGAGCAGGGCAGTGATGGAAAACCTCTCGGAGGTTTCTCCAGCGCACGGTGGGAYGCTGGCAGGTCACGGGGAGGCCGGAGCCGCGCGGCTCCTCGCTCCCCACGCACGCAGCACACCCCGTAACGCAGAAAGCATCTGCTCCCACTGCTCGGCATGACAACACACGCACGGAAGGTGGAACCCTGAAGAAAAATACCATTTCCAAACGAGCAGCTCACGCCGAACGTCTCGGTGCCGCGCGGCCACGCCGAGCGCCGGCTCACCAGCAAGAGGGGCTTTGCAACCGCTGCTGTGCCGAGCGAGCACGAGCAGGAGATCAATAGGAATAAATTAGAGCGGCACAGACAGCAACAGAGACTGCACTGCACCCCCGGGAGAGCACGCGGGCTCCGCTCCCCCCAGCCCGGCCCAGCCTGCGTAAGAGTGACTCATTCCTGCTGCAGAACTTGGAGGGCATAAAACGTTTTGGAGCATGTCGGCTCAAAGCAGGGAAGAGCAGGTCCAGCCCGGCGCCGTGGCCTGGGGATGCACTCCCAGGCTCACAGGGCACCTGCGATGTGGGCCGATGACTCAGGAGGTGGAAGGCTGACAGCAGCACGGTCCCACCGCATGCCAAGGCTCTGGGGCACTCCAGAACTGAAGGACAAGCAGGCTGAGGGGAAGGCTGGAGGTGGCAGGAGCAGCATGGAAAGGGAAGCAGCACCATGGCACAGGTGGACAAACAAGAGAGGGCAGCAGAACAGGCCAGGACACTCGGTGGTGAAGAGCTCAGTGAGGAGGGTGAGCAGGAGACCCCTGGAATGCAGAGGAACACGGCTCGGGCTCGGGGGACACACTGGCACCAGGGGGTCATGGGCACGCTGCAGAGCCAATGGACCACGGGCACAGCCAGGAGGTGATTTGGTTTATCAATCCAGTTCCAAACAGGAAAACAAGAGGAAAAGCAAGGTCTGCCTTGACAGAAGGCACCCTGAGCTGCTCCCATACAGTGGGGAGCTTGTTCCCAATCTGAAGGATGGAGAACCAGAGCCAGAGCCTCATCCCACACTGCTGGGAAGGATGGTGGAGACCTTGGCTGTGAGTCAGGAGCAGAGGAAAGGTGCCAGGAGGAACAAGCCCCTTTATAACCATGTCAGGTCACTGTGTGCAGCTGAGCCCACCATCCCCACTGCTCAGCTGGGCTCCCTGGGGATGAGGATCTGCAGGGCCCGACCCCACTGGCTGCAGTATTTTAAAATATGATTTGACTGGAGAGGTTTAATGCTGTGTGACAGCCTGTGATCCAAATCCAGGTGTTCTCCCTACACTTGTAGGCCAGACCCCACAGCTATGCCCCGATGTGTAAAAGCAGTTCCTTCACAGAGTGGCCACTGGCTCCCAAAATGCTGAGGAGCCCAGAGGCTTCATCAGAAACAACAATCTCCATGTTAAAAGTGAATAATTCAGAGTAAGACCAATGTTTCAGTCAGACTGTTAATTTCCCACGAAATAGAAAGAGCTGGAGGAGGGAGGACGGGGGAGGAAGGCTCCGGCCAGCCCTTCCCTCCCGGAGCTGGGGCCAGGACACTTTGCAGACAGCGCTGATAAAAGCTCTTGTATTAAGGAAAAAGCCATCATTGATAGATTTTTAGTTCACAGAGACACAGCACACTGCAACCTCTCCCTCTGCATGTTAAGGAGGTGATGAGGGGGGAGGAGGGAGATTTATGGCAGCTCCCGTCATAAAACGACCTGGTTTTCTGCACAGCCCTTCCCAGATGGCTGCTGCACACGGGGAGTTTCTCAGGGTGATCTGAAGGCTGGTGTGTGCCAGGCTCTCCACACTGTACCGGCATTATGGAGCCCAGCTAGGAAGGGAGAAGCTCTGACATTCACTCTCTCCCTGGTTGCTAGGTGAGAACAGTTTCTTACTATTTTAGTAAAAGGATTGAAATGACACAAGTAAAGAAAGCCCCGCTGCAGCGCAGCCCCTGTGARCCCCAGCTGCACACACCGGAGCGCAGCCAGGCACAGGAACGGCACAAACACCACTGTGGGATGCAGATGCCTTTTTTAATAAGCCAGCAATTTTCTTCTCACGGATTCCCTCGCCAGCCTCGCCGACTCAGGACTAACGAGCCCATTCCCAAGCCCGTTCCCATGCCGTGCCGCTCCAAACGCTCCAGCATTAGGCAAGCAGCAGCCAGCTCCGGGAGAGGATGGTTTGGGTCAGCTGATTCATCAAGCATTTTCTAACCTACTAATTAGCGTCACGTAACGACCTCGGGGGATTAGAGAGATGGATTTTGAAGCTCCAAGGCCAGCTCCTGCCAACCATATTCACACTGGCCCACGGCCACCACAGCACCTCCCTGGCCGGCCACGAGCCCCCGGAATCAGCCCTGGGCTCCCGGAGAACCCCCGGAGCCCGGAAAGTTTGATGTGCACAGACCATCTTGGAGAGCTGGTGGGGGTTTTCCTCTCCCTTATTCCTCCAAGAGCACCCAGGGAAGGAGATGGACACACAGGGAGAGCACTGGACAAAGAGGGAGGACTGGAACACACAGGGAGGGAGCWGGRCACCCAGCGAGGGAGCTGGACATACAGGGAGGGAGCAGGACACCCAGGGAGGGAGTGGGACCCCAAGGACAGCAGGGCCCCCAGCACTGCTGGGGACCACCAGCTTTGACCCAGCCTCGCTCAGGCCTTCCCAGCTCCCAGGGAGAGCTGTCAGAGGCCAAAATTATCTCAGCATGCTCTGAGATTTGTACTGAGCCCCAACTCTCCCTGCTGATGACTAAAGGCCTGGAAACCACAGCTGCACCTCGAGCCAAGGGACTCAAGTGACAGTGTGACATCCAGCTAAGGAAACCATCCGCAGGAGGAGCGGGCACACGGCATTCTGCACTCCGTGCATCTCACAGCTGCTCTCCAGCAGYGCTACCTGTCCCACTCCGCAGCGAGGGACCTGTTGGTGCGGATCCATCCCGTCACAGCCCGCGGGAGGTGGGGAGTGCCCGGCCCCACGCCGGCAGTCTGGTGCCGTTGAGTCAGCCGTGACTCAGCCGTGGCTCAGCGCCGCAGCCACGGCACCGCTGCGCCAGCCGCCCGTGCCCACCTCTCCTGCCAGGTGCCTTCCCAGCAGGACTGTTCCCATCTCCCTGCTGCTCCCTCTCTGCGTGTTTGTTAATACAACAATTATCCAATATTCCTGGGTTTGAAGCCCCCTCCCGGAGCCTCGCACGCTGCTGGAGTTGCTGGGAGGAAAGCTGGCTGTGCTCGTTTGGCGGCTGCCAGGCAGCACGTAGGCTCTGGGCAGCGCCTGTGGATGTGGGGAGATGCCACACGAGGGAAGGAGAAGGAAGGAGGAGAAGTCAGAGGCACAGAGATGCTGCTCCCACAGTKCTGGAGCTGTAACATGCACAGTCTGGAGGCTCACAGATCGATGCCATTTTTTTTTTTCCTAAAGACAGTTTATTTAGTTAACTCTGAGGAACCCGAGAGCCAGAATTGTTGCTCTAGAAACCATTTTGAGAGAGATTATTTTAAAAGATTTAGCTTTGAACCAACCATACCCAAACCATGTGCTCAGCACAGTGCTGGCCAGTAGCGCCTCCGGGAGCCCACACCACAGAATCCTGGAATGGTTTAGGTTGGAAGGGACCTTAAAGCTCATCTTGTCCCCCCCTGCCATGGGCAGGGACACTTCCACTAGCCCAGGCTGCTCCAAGCCCCATCCAACCTGGCCTTGGACACTTCCAGTGACAGGGCAGCCACAGCTTCTCTGGGCACCTGTGCCAGGGCCTCCCCACCCTCACAGGAAGGAACTCCTTCCCAATATCCCATCTGCCCCCAAACCGTCCTGCTGCCCCACCCCTGGCCAAGGTGGGTTTTGCTACCTTTCCATGGGAGACAAACCCACCTCTGATGTTTCTCACCCCACACATGGAGCACCTACGTCAAGGCTGAGCCAGAGCCATCCGGGAAAAAAGCAACACACAGCGTGCTAAGGAAAATGAGTCACTGCAACACATCAGGATGAGGATCCACACTATTGTTTAAACACTTGAAGAGAAGAAAAATACCCCACTAGAAGCAAAGAGAGAGCTCTGCTAGCTCCCAGCTCCCACGCCCTTACAGCTGAATTCCACGTGGCTGTGGAATATCCTGGCACACCCCCTCATGCACACACAGCAGCCCATGGACACAGCCTGGGAAGCACGACCACGTTACATAAACCACCCGGGGTCAGCCAGCAGCGATGGTGCAATCCCGCTGCTCTGAGGGCTGGGAGCAAAGCTGAGGAGCGGAACAAGCAGCAGCCGCCTCCCCCTCCTGCAGGAACGCGGGGTGGGCACAYGGCAGCCTTTGTTCCAGACAAAAACCTGTCCTGCATGTCACACGTGTCCTCAGCCAGGTGCCACTGATGGCATCAGCTCAGACTTGGGGGGACCCCTCCACCCCCAAAACATGCAGCTTCTGAGCACCACAAACACGTCTGTACCTGCCTCTACCTCGAGCCAGGCCAAGGACCAGACAGGCCTGAAACACCCCACAGTCGCAATGGGGTGGTGCAAGAGAAGAGCAAGGTGCCAGGAAGTCTTTTCCTATCTCCACTAAGTCTTTTCCCATCTCCAGCATCTGATTGCTGGAGTAAATGATGTCAGGGAACAGAAACAGGCTCCTGCTAAGCACCAGTCTGACTGTGCACATCAATCTGCAGCTCCCTGCTGGGATCTCCAACCCAGTGGCTGAGTCACTTCCTCCCCAGTCCCCACCAAACAGGTTGCTGAGACTCGCCTGCACCTTCCACACACCTTCCCGGAGTTTGTGAGAGCCCAGTTTGTCTTTAAATGGGTCTCTGAGTGCCATGACCCCCCTCCAGGTCTCCTCTGGGAGCTGGGCTGCTGCTGCCCCTCAGCTCACCCACTTCCCCAGGAAGGACGAGCTCTGGAGAGGAAGGGGAAGAGCTCTGCAGAGGAAGGAGAAGACGTGTCCGGAGGTGAGAGTCACGCAGCCGTGGAAAGCAGAGGGGTAACGGGGGAGCCCCTGGGCAGGAGGGGTCTCGTGGGCTGCTGCTCTCACCCAGCAGCCACAGCCTCTCCCAGCAGCTCTCTCTGCTCTCCTCTGCACTCGGTTTCCCTCTCACTGCTGCCAGTGCAAACATTTCCAACATCTCTGCAGGCAGAGAGAGAGCGGAGCCCTGGGAAAAGCAGATCCTTGCCGTGACGTTCCAGCTGTCACGAGGGTCAGACAGCCCTGCAGCCAGTTTGGGCTCCAACTCTCAACCCAGTATTGAACATGGCACAAATACCCTTGACAAAGAGCAGCTCCAGCTCTGGTTAATTAGCTTTGCCTGGCCCCAGCCACCTCTGCCAAGGTGACACCCCAAGGGAGACACCACAGCAACCCAAAACCCTGCAAATAGCCAACATGCTTAAGAGAATTAACGAATGTTTGGAAACTTTCTCCCCAGACAGGGAGTTCAGGAACACAAACCCATGGAAACACTGGGCCAGCCTCAGGACACGTCACCGCCGCGTGTCCTCRCCCGTGAACAGCCCTCACTGCTGCAGTGGCACTCCTGGACCTTCCAAATCTGCCCTTCCAACTCCAGAGCCAGAGGAGACTCATCCCACATCATCCCACCTTCCAGGCTCACCACAGAGCACCACCAAATACAGCCTTTGTACCATTTTCAAACATATTCCCAACTTTTAGCCTGTTCTATCTCTACACAATCACTGAGCTTTACCTGACCAGAACTATTTCCAAATGCAGATTTCCTAGGAACGTACAGGAAGGACCCACACRAACCTCTGCCCAGAAATCCACAGCTCAGCCCCTTACAACCAAACACCACCATTTTCTCCASGCAAAGCTTTGTGACAGCTCTTCCCAACTGCTAACAAATCCAACAGCCCATCCAGGAGCCTCATGCACCAGCCACTCTTCTGCTACAAGACTGACCTGCTTGACCAGATTCTACTTGTTGGTTTTCTTTAAAGACTATTTAACTTTATTCCCTTATTTTCCAAGTTCTCACAAGCAGGCCCTGCTCCATGGCTTGTCCTAGCCACAGCTCCTGAACTGGGATAGTCAGAAACAAGGAGAACAGACAAGATCTGAAGGAAGGGGGAGTCTCCTCACACAGCCATGGCTTGGTCCATCTAAAACCATCCCTCAGAACAGATGTGCACGTGTGAAGCAGAGCAGTTACCCAGCCCCTCGTCCACATGCCTCTTCCTTCAATTAAAAAATACAAGGAATTTGATACAACACTTCCCTATGGATTGACTGCACGCTGGATCCTGTGCGCTCCCCACCAGCCCCAACACCCAGGATCTGAGGGTGGAACGTGGCATTTCTGTACCTGTATCCGAGTCTTTTTGATCTCCATTTGTTCCGACAGTGAAAGGCAACTTGCGTTTGGTCGCTCGCTCTTTCACCTCTTTGCCGCCATCGCTCCGGTCCAACTTTGGAGTCTTGGTTAGAGAAACTTTATCTTTATCCTGGAAAGAGAAGAGACCAGATCAACAGGAGCCTTTCCCAGACTGTGCTTACCTGATTCCCCAAATCCTGCACTGGCCTCATGTGACATCCCTTCCCCTTCTGCTGCGGATTTCCAGCATCAGGTTTTGCCAACGCAGCCTCCACCAAGATCTAAAGCTCTACCACCACCAGAGAAGAGCCAGGCCAATCAAGGCTGCTGTGTGATACCAAATCTCAACCAATTCATGTGACAAATGAAGCCAACACTTTGCATGAGGCTGAGGATGCACCTGGGTGTGGGCACGGAGGGAAGGTAGGCTGGGATGGGGGAACCTGAGGGATTTCAAACACAACCACACGACAAGAATGACCCATTCCTGCTTTGTATCAGTCCTGTTTGTTCGGGCTGGTTTGGATTTTAATGTGAAGGAGAAATGCTGCGAACTGCTCAGAAGCAGGAAGAGATTTTGAAGGAACGTCCTGAGCAAGTTACAGATAGTGAGACAGGTGAGATTCTTCATGTGACCAGGGAGAGCTGGCTCCCAGCCCAAACTCCAGGAGTGCAGTGTGCTGGGACTGCACAGCCCGAGGTCATGCCCTGTGTTTTTGTGTGTGAGGAACAGAATTGTTTTAAGTGAGCAGTTCTGGACTGACCACTGTGCCCCTGCCCAAACAACAAGGGCAGCACGAGCAGCTTTGTCACAGATCTGATTTCAACAACAAAAAACCCAGCAAAACCCAGACTCTGCGCTTTAGAAGCAGAGTGAGATTAAACAGAAGAACCTCAGTACAGGAAATCATGCCAGAGCGTGGCTGGAAGCTCAGACGAGCCAGCCTAAGAGCATTCCCTTGTTTAGAGAGGCACAGTCCCGCTGTCTGGCCCTGGCAGCTCCCTGGCAGGTGGCCCCGGTGCCAGCAGTCACAGGACTGCGGCATCACCGTCACCGTGTGCGTCGCTCCTTCCTCTTTCCGTGTCTGCCTGGAGCCCACACTTCACCCGCAGCAGAAAGAGAAGCCCCTGACTCGCCCCAGGGGGATGTGTTTGCACATCCCTGCGCCACAGGCAGCGTGACAGCCCCGGGGCCGCCCTCGCCGCGCTCCAGCGAGGATGAAGGAAATGGGTTGGGGAATCCCTTTTTTGGTAAAGCAAGAGAAACAAACCTGCCTGACAGGGCTCTGCGGTGGGAGGCAGCCAAGGCACGCTCGGAGCCCCAGGAAGGGCAGCCCTGCTCGAGAGCAGCCGCCGAGCACCGGCCCCGGAGCGACGGGACAGAGCCCCCACAGCCAAAATAAACACTCCAGCATTTCCTTTAAACCCTCCAGATTGAAAAGCTTTTGACTTGTATTTTCTGAGGTGAACAAAAATAGTTTGGAATAACAGATGATGCTACTTCTACTGCTCTGAGGTGGCGGTGAGGCCAGGGAGCTCCTGTCACCTGCCAGGAATGTCATGCTGTGAGCAGGTACCCTGGTCTGTCCTAGTTCTGTGATTCTATGAAATATTTTATCAAAAGGATAAAATTAAACGTGTATGTTTCCTGAAAAAAAGCCACCAAATAAATAATGCACCTTTTCCCACAGTGGCCATTCACATCCTGAACTTTTCCTTATATCTACTTGAATGAAAGGCATCTCTGAACACTGAAGACACGAGTCTGTGAGGTTCCTGCCGGGTGAAGCAATCAGGGCACCAAGGCTGTCAGAGTTCAAGAAGCATCTGGATGATGCTCTTAGACACACAGGTAGGTTTTCTGCTGGATTAATGCTGCCTGGGATCTCTGTGCACTCAGGAGTGAGAAAAAGGGCAGGACAGGTAAAAATACAGCTCATTCTAGAAGTTTGAATCATGGAATTGTTTGGGTGGGAAGGGACCTTAAAGCTCATCTCATTCTACCCCCTGCCATGGGCAGGGACACCTTCCACTAGCCCAGGTTGCTCCAAGCCCTGTTCAACCTGGCCTTGGAAACTGCCAGGGATCCAGGGGCAGCCACAGCTTCTCTGGGCACCTGTGCCAGGGCCTCAGCACCCTCACAGGGAAGGATTTCTCCCTGATATCCCATCTAACCCTGCCCTCTGTCAGTTTAAAGCCACAGTTATTGCCATGTTGCTAAAATCTCCCTGTTGGAGGAGAGACGGAGTAGAGAGGAATGATGACAAAACCCTTCTCAGAGCAGAGGGCGAGCGCAGCGTGGCCCTGGCAGTGTCCGTGTGAATCCCGGCGCCGGGCACGCTCGGGCAGCGCTTCCTTTGCATCCGCCCCAACGCTCGGAGCTGCTGATCCCGTCAGCTCAGCACAATTAAATACCAGGAGCCAAGGAAGCGGCGGCAGCTTTGAAGATTAATTCATACAGTAGCACAAYGATAACCTTTTCTACTAATTGGAGCAAGGAAGATCCAGACTTTGCTTCCCCCTGGAAAGCAGCGAGCTGCTGGGGATGCCTGCAGCAGCGGGTGGAACGTCAAGGCAGTGGGAGAGTCCAATTCCTGAAAGTTTTCATTTTCTTATTTTAAGCTTTACTTCCCTAATTATTTCCAATTCTGTAATGAAGAATGTCGTCCTTTACTCGAGTAAAAACCTGGTTTCATTTTTAGGTCTTCTCATGTTTAAAGTAAGCTCAGACTCATCGGAATCAGGTTTCACTAATGGAACAAATCCAAATTAGAATCACAAAATCCTGGAATGGTTTGGGTTGGAAAAGACCTCAAAGCTCATCTCATCCCAACCCTTTCTGCCATGGGCAGGGACACGTTCCACTAGATCAGACTGCTCAGAGCCCCATCCAACCTGGTCTTGATGTTGCAGAGCAACTTGTATGAACACCCCTGTGCAAGAGYTGGGGCTCTCCAAGGCCAGGACAGGAGTTTGGGGATGGGGAAGAGTCGAGAGCTCAGCAGCAGCAAAAAGTTCCCCTTTGCAGGTGTTACTAAAAGCTGCTTTGGCAAAGGGGAGTCAGCAGCCGTGAGCAGCAAAAATCCCCTCCTGACACATCACACTTGCAGTGAGAGTTGCAGTATGAGTAACTCAGCCCACCTTGAGCTACTCCTGCAAAAGATGCAGCACGAGTCGCTCTCGGCTGCCGCGGTTGGAGCACAAACCCACCAGGAACTGGCCCCAGCAGCCACCCAGAGCGAGATGCTGCAGGGTGGGGATGGAAGGGCTTCTCCCACCAGCACCGCAGACCCCAATATCAATCTGCTCGGGGCATTTGTGACACATGAACGGGCCAAAGGCCACTTCTCAGAGCAGAAACAATCCTGTGGGGTTTTTTGATGCAGATTTCTGCAAGACAGAGACATTCAGATGGGGCTCTGAGCACCCTGACCTAGTGGAAGGGATGAGATGAGCTTTAAGGTCCCTTCCAACCCAAACCAGTCCATGATTCTACGATTTACAAAGCCATGCAAAGAAATCTGTATTTCCAGCCCCGTCACCTCACTCCAACAGAGCCTGACTCGCAGCCCAGCGCTTATGCAGAGACTTGCACTGCCAGCCGTGGAAATCCCCAAAGCCCTTTGTTCTCCAAAACGAGCTCCAAGCATTTCAGGTTGTGATGTCAGTAAAAATTAGGCAGCAATGAACAAAACCAGCACGGGCAGCCTGGGAGGAGAAGCCCAGGAGGGCTCCAAGGCCGGTGCCCCGGGCGATGCCCCACGTCAGACTCCTGCTGTGGGCAAACAACCCACGCTGCAAAAAGCAAATGCTGCCACAGAGGGACTTTCCCTGCACCAGTGGGTCTGTTCTGGCTGTGCCAGCGAGAAGGGAGAAAGGGCAGAAGGCTCCCACCCTGCATTACAAAAAGGAACAGACGCAGTTTCACCCAGAAAGCAACTGGATGTGGTGAAAACCAAACAATTCTCTAAATCTGGGCCCGTCGAGGCCTTCCCAAAGCCAGAGTACAACACACACACACACACACACACACACACACAAAGATCCAGAAAGTCTGAATTTGTATTGTTATCAATGCTGCAATAAAACATGTGGAGCATGGAGGTGACTGGAGCTGAATCCCTGTTCCTGTGAGCCTCAGGCACCAAAGTTTGTAAGAAATATGAGCCTGTGATGAGCACGGGCTGATTAACTTCACTGAAATGTCAGCTCTTCAGTCACCCAGACACTCCTGCAGGTTTCACACTCTGGTAAGTGGCTCTGTGCTGGACACAGAACCCAGCACTCACTCATCCCATCTGGAAAGCCCTGACAGCACAACAGCTTTCATCAAGAACCGAAAAATAAGGACCATGTTCTCTTTTCTGAAAAGGGGAGAAGAGGAAGGAGAAAAACCTCAAGTTTTTTTAACCTCTGTCAGCTCCTACAAGCAAAAACCGGGGTGAGTGCTGTTCTGCTTGGCGTTCACTGCAGCAAAAATGCAATTTTGACTATGCAAGAGGGAGCATTTCCCCATAAAGAGGCAAAGGCTGCGCCGAGCACACGGTGTAACCATGCAGCCAGGCCAGGCCCACCAGGAAATGCTTTTGACAACTGATACAACCCTTGCTGTGGTGCTCTGTTCAGCCTAAGTCATGAGTAATCTCCTGCTATGGGGATGTGTGGATCTAAACCAGAAAGGAGAATTATTCATATATGGCATGCAGATTTCTACAAAAGCCTTCAGGCTGAAGGGAGCAGGAGGAGCCCGGGGGCTGCCAGCGCCCGCCCCGGGCAGGCTTGTGCAGCCTTATAAGGGCTCCACTAACCCTGGGAGAAACGGCTCCTCATCCAACAGCACAGAGCATCCAGCGCCCTCAGACACGCTCTTTAAACCACTTCACTCTCAGGGCTGCATCCCACCCGTTCCTAAGTCCCTCCCGTGGAGGGGCAGGGAGCAGAGAGCCAGGAGCTCCCCCCTATAATGAGCTCTACTACTGCCAGGCAGCAGCTCACAGCCTCTTCCTCAAAGCAGGAGCCCTCTGGAACAGGGCAGCTCMCCTGAGAGCCTGCTACGTGATCAAGCATGGAACTCAGCTTCAAAAGTCGGTGATTCCAGAATCCTGGAATGGTTTGGGTGGGAAGGGACCTCAAAACTCATCTTGTTCTACTCCCTGCCATAGGCAGGGACACCTTCCACACACCAGGTTGCTCCAAACCCCGTCCAGCCTGGCCTTGGACACTTCCAGGAATCCAGGGGCAGCCACAGCTTCTCTAGGCACCCTGTGCCAGGGCCTCGCCACCCTCACAGTGAAGAATTTCTTCCCAATACCCCATCTAAACCTCTCCTCCTTCAGCTCAAGGCCAGCCCCTTGTCCCCTGTGGTACTCAGYCCACTGCAGCACCAGGACCCCCCTCCACCTCCTAGAGCTGCAGAGCCCAGGCATGTAAAGCCTGTTTAGTGCTAAATCAACTACCAAAATTAAGGTCACTTTAAGAGGAAAACACTTGGTTGGCATCACTTTGCCACGCTCTCCCCGTGCCCACGGYGGGTCCCTGTGCACGACCCGGGCTCTGCCCTCCCTCTCCAGCCTCGCAGGGAAGCTGAGCCAAGTCCCAGCTCGGGCCTTTGAATGTGTTGACAAAGGCAAGATGAATGCAAGGCAGCGGTTGCTGACAGGCAGGTACAACAGCGTCTGCAGGGAGGAGGTCGAAGTGCTTTTCCCCTGAGTCACTGCTCCAGCTCAGCTTCAGAATTAACCAGAAACAGGGCAAAAGCCACTCGGGCTGGAGCTCAGCTCAGCCCCTGGAAGACAAGAGCCTGTGAGCGTCTCCTCTGTTGCAAAAGCCAGAATTAAAGGAGCAGGAACTCTGCCCCGTCCCCTCTCAGTGCCACTCTGAACGGGAGGCAGGAATTGTGTCCTAGTTCTTTAGCCAGCGGGAGATAACTCCGCTTCCCGGCGTGCCCCGCGCCGCTYGACAAACCTGCTCTGTAAATAACACGCAGCCTTTAAGCTGCCGGGAGTGGATGAAATAAAATGGGAGCTGATTCATATTCCAACTGATCCTCTCCCTCCCCGAGCACCTGCGCCAGCATTAAGCTTCTTACCCAGCGCAGACCCAGCCTGTATTTACATATCCTGCACTGCCGGGCACAGCCTCCTTTGCCAGGGTAACGCTGGCATCTTCCCCATGCTACCGGGCAGCTGTTCCCTCTCCAATACCCCTAATCCCAGATTTTGCCCCCTCCTAGAAGCCCCACGCTGTGCCCACAACACTCCTGCACCGACCTGCACGTGCAGTGACACAGAAAGGGGAATGTGGCAGACGCCACCGAGGTGCTCCACAACCAAATCCTGCCTGGGATTTTCCTGTTGGTTATTTTGCATTTTCCTCATTTTGTCAATAGTAAGAGCTCAGTTATATGAGGAGTTACTGCCATCAGTGGGGTGGGATTGCACGGGAAGTGACGGACCTGGGGCTCACCATGCTCAGCTTCAGCTCCCGAGGCCTGGCAGAAACTCCAGGGGGAATGCTGAGAAACTGGAGCAGGGAGATGAAAGGGAAGTGGATGAGATTTGTTCCTTAGCAGAACTCAGGAGATGTAGGTTTTCATGTTTATTTAAAGGTAACATTTGCACACAGTTTTCTGCACAGCTATTGACTGGAAATGACTGATACTGAGAAAGGGGGAAAAGCTGAATGAGAGGAGGCTGAGCTCATGCCTAGAGCAAAACAGGATGAAGAGGAGAAGTGTGAAGGTATTTATTCTTAAACTCAGATTTCATCTCAGTAGTTTCACCTAAGCCACACCAAAAACCAGACAGCACCTCAAATCAACCCTCAGAAGCAGCAATTTCAGCAGAGCAACGCCCAGGCTGAGCCTGGTCCAGCCRTGCTGCTGGGGAAAGCCAGACCAGCCGAGCTGACAAGGACCTGGATTTCCATCCAGAGGAAGAGAAGCTCCTCCCTCACCCAGCACACAGCTGCACCATCACATCACTTAGGTCTTCCACAGCTTAGTGCAGAAACCCCTAAAACACACAGAACTTGCAAAAGAGAATCTTCCAAAGCATCCCCTGTCGCTCGGCTGACTCGGGCCCAGGTGGGCACAGCGCTTCCTGGGAAGGACTGCAGCCACAGGAAAATAAAGCCAACCCCATCAGCTGGCAGAGCACCAGCATACCAATATAAATCCCGGGATAAGAGCCCAGGGCAACCTCCTGCCATGTCAAACACTGCCATGGCTTGAAAACTCCAGGCTCAAGGAGCAGCATCCCTGAAAGAAGGCGGGTGGCCCAAACACATTACCTTTTTCCCCGTTTGTTTCTCCACCATGTCGTTGCTGAGAGAGAAATCTTCTGACTGTGGTGTTTTAGAACACCCACCCTTGGGCATCGTTCTGCCTTCCTTACTTGATCTTCATTTATGCTGCCATCGCCTCATCATCAACCGTCTGTTGGGAGAGAGGAAAAGGGAGGTCAGACATCTCCAAAGGATCTCTCCATTGTGGGGGGGAAAGACAAGGCACTTCCCATGGGGATAAACCCCCTCCCAACCCCTGGATGGAACTCCGGGATGGCAGAGCACCGTCAGGTGTGGGAAAAGCTGCAGCAGGCTCCTGCCACCTTCCCAGTGAGTAACGGAGGTGCTGCAAGGAATCACACATGGAATCACACAGAATCACTGAGCTTGGAAAAGACCTCCCAAAACACCGAGTCCAACCTGTGCCCGATGCCCACCTTGTCACCAGCCCAGAGCACTGAGTGCCACCTCCAGGCCTTCCTTGGACAACACCTCCAGGGATGAGAACTCTGCCATTTCCCTGGGCAGACCCTTCCAACGCCTGAAAACCCTTTCCATGAAGAAATTCCTCCTGATTTCCAACCTGAACCTCCCCTGGCACAGCCTGAGGCTGTTTCCTCTCATCTTGTCACTTGTTTCCTGGGAGAAGAGGCCAAATGCAATCTGGATCCTGCAGCTGCAGACACAACTTGTCTCATATGCAAGGAACAGCCTAGAAGGGATCAAGTCCCACCAAAGGGCAACACCCCTCCTGCCCTTCGTCCACAGCATCACCCCAAGCCCACAAAAAGCTTCCTGCAGCTGCGGCTCTGTCCGGAGCGCAGGGACACGGGGACAGACCCAGTTTGCCACACTGAATTCCCAGACGCTCGCAGGACCAAACAAATTACAAAACATCCTCAGCGTTCCTGGAGCAGYTTGTCACGGCTCCTCACCCTGCTCCGCACCTTGGCCTGGGAAAGCCATCCTGGAGAGGACAAAGCGCTCCTTGCTCCTCGTGTGCTGCCTGGTTACAGGGCTGGAAAGACAACTGCCATGTGAAATACAGCGAGGCACGAGCTGGAGCAGGGCTCAGAACACCGTCTGGAGCCAAGGCCCTTTCAGGTGAACAAGAATATCTCCTCTCCCAAGACCAGTGGCTGGAAAGCATCAGTGCAACGGGATATCTGTGAGGAGTGACCCCCAGCAACCCCAACAGCAACGAGCTCCTAGGCCCGAGGCTGGAATGGCACCAACAGGAACTTTTCCCCAAGTAATTGTCACCTGCCAGCCCTAAATTGCACCCATTTACATCTCACAGCAGCGGCTCTGCAGAGCTACAACTGCAGGAAATTGTCCAGGGAGATGGGAATTCTCAGCAAGGAGASAGAAGTCTCGGATTTAGAAGTTCCCTGGAAATCCCTTCAAAATTTCTGTTCCGTTTACGCCTCAGAGGCTTTGGGACGCTTTGGGTTGTATTCCTTTTTTTTTAAAGGTGTTTCAGAGGCCCCAGCCCAGTCCAGCCCTGCAGCAGCACAAATTCCCAGACCAAAGCACCAGGCACAGACAGTGCTGCTGTTTCCAGCAGGAGACTGTGCTTCCCAAAGCAGCTAATTCTGCAGCCCAGCTCCTCTGCCCGGGCTGTGGGAAGGCTGTTATCCGTATTTAGGAACAAAACTTTGGGAACTGAGACCTCCTTGTGCCCCCCTGCTCGACACGGGGACAGCTGAGCTTTGAGACAGCCCACCAGAGCTCAGATTGTCCCCTCCACACTGCACATCCATGGGGTGCCTCCTTGAGCAGCTCCAGCCATTCCCAGCCTCAGGAACCTGTCTCTGCCAGGCATCATTAGCCAGCTGGGAAAATGTAAGAATTATTTCCCCTCGGTTCCTCTTACTGGGGCTCATTAAGGTGCAGGTACAGGAGAAAGGAGCGTGTGCCTGGGAGGAGGCAGGAGCAGAGGACAATATTCCCTTTGATATTCACTGCAAATCTAAGAGGTGGAAATTCAGATGAAGTGCTGGGCAAGGGAAATTTATTTACACCCTACAACGGATATTAAACCCAAGCAGCTTCACCTCTGCTGACAGAGGGACCGAGCCATGCTCTGCTCCCCCCGGCAGCCAAAACCCAACCCCGTCACTGCCAGCGCCTCGCTCAAAGCACCCCATGACCCGCACTCTGCCAATGTATTCCCAAAAAAATCGTACCCACTCCCAAGTCTTTGTGGCTGCTTGTACCGGGGTAGGCACCTATTCACGTGGAGCTTCCAAAACCTGTTTAACTGAGAAAAGGCCAGACGGATGCCAGATTAATTCTGCGCCCCTTCTGTTCGCGGAGCTGACTCATTACACTTGGAAAGCCGGCTGCCCCTCCGGGTAAACACAGCCCTGGCCTGTTCCACAGCTTGCAGGGAGTATCACATTTGCACAACAATTACCGACAACGCAGCAGCCTTCGTTTCATTTTTAAGCACGTTTAATAAGTTCGTTTCATTTTTAAGCACGTTTAATAAGAGTCAGAGGGGAGGCACAGATTCCCGGCTGGAAGAGCCTTTCCCAGCTTGTGACAGAGCATTTGCAGGGTGGCAAATCTAGGGCTGCAGAATGACAATTTGGCTTCAATCCCTCCTAATTTAGGAGATGGACGAGCCACTCCCTTTCCACGACGCCCCTCTCAAGCTCACCTCCCTACAGGAGACAACCAGCACCCTTCCTATTTCACAAACAATTAACTCAGCTCCTCCGAGGAGCTGATTACATGTGGCTGCACAATACCAAGTGGGAGACCGAGTGAGCTCAACAGAATATAATCCCTCRTACTTCTCCAGGAAAACAAAGGAGCTGTTTACCCCTGGCCAGGGGCCAGCCCTGGCTGCGCGCGCGGCCGGCCCGGTGCACACCAGCCCCCCAGCCCGGCCACAGCAGACCCCGCTGCTGGAGAGGCTGGGTCCCACACAATCCCCTGGGAAAGTGGTGAATAGAGAGGGGGAGCCTGCCCTGGGATGGACTAGCCTGGGTATGGCAGCTCCTGCTGCTTCAGGATGGCTGGATCCAGCAGGGAAGGCTATGGTGGTCCCAGCCCATGGACTATTGCCAGCCAGGAGAAAGCTGGAAGAGCAGGGATGACACCCAGCCCCGTCACCCCGCTCTGGACTGGGGGCCCTCCTGGTCCACCCTGCCCTGGATGGGGGTCAGAGCCCCCACAGCACCCCAGAGCACCCTCCCAGAGGACGGAGGAACAGGACTCTCAGGAGCACAACCAGGAGCAGGGCTGGAGCAGTGAGGAGTGAGTCTGGCTGGGAACGGCAGAGCCAGTCCCAGGCACGCCCACCCACGATCGTCCCCTCGATGGGCCAAGGAAACAGTTGAAAATGGTTTTTATTTTGCCCAGGGCATACCAAGTCAAAGCCACACACTGAGACCAAACACTTCTGTGAAGGACCTCAAAAGGCCACAGTCCCGAGAGGGATGGAAGGGAAGGGGGTGTCATCTGGCCCTTGGAGGGAGAAGGAGGAGGAGGAGGAGGAAAGCACCGCTGGCTTCAACCCCAGGACATCTGGGCAGCCGGGAGGCAGCGTGGAGTGGGGGCACCCATTAGCCAGGACAGGCTCCCAGTGACAGCGATGGGCAAACTGGGACAGACACAGAGAACAAGGACAAAGCCCACAGACAGACTCCAGCCCGTGCCAAACACCAACACTGGGCCCGACAGGAGAGGAGACTCCTCATTAACCAACTCTACGGATCCCATGTACATTTAAACTCCCCATCCCTACTCCTCCTGCCCCATGGAACCAGTGAGCAATACCCCAACATTCGTATCTGTGCCACGGGCAGGGACACCTTCCACTATCCCAGGTTGCTCCAAGCCCTGTCCAGCCTGGCCTGGGACACTTCCAGGGATCCAGGGGCAGCCACAGCTTCTCTGGGCACCCTGTGCCAGGGCCTTCCCACCCTCACAGGGAAGAATAAAGAACATTTCCAGATGTATCTCCAAGGGGAATGACAGCCTTTCCTGGTCCCAGCCCTCCTTCCCTGCCCTCCCGCAGAGCAGCCAAACTCCTGCCATTCAATCTGAAGCCACAACAAATGAGCTCATGCCCACGGTCTGTGCATTGGAGCCTGCTCGTACCCCGCCAGCTTGGAGTAAAAAAGATTGTGGAGCCTTCTTTAAATGCCAGAATAGGAGGGAGTTGGCTGGAGGCTCCTGCCCGTGCAAACCCCCCGATGCAATTAGAGCCCCAGACATTATTTGCACAGATCCAACACGTTTGTTTGGTCTGAAAAGGTTGGAATAGGAACAAGCCTGTGAAAAACGAAAATTTTAATACTTCAGGCTCCTTTTAAGGACCCTGTCTTAAATCTTTGAAAATTGCCTTAGATTAATAACTCACACCCACAATTTGACACACGTCCCCCAGCTCTGGAAAGCAAAGGGAGAAAACCAAGAGCTGATGTCTTTCAACACACAGAACCACTGAATCCCAGAATGTTTTGAGTTGGAAGTGACCTCAAAGCTCATCCGTTCCACCCCCTGCCACGGGCAGGGACACCTTCCACTATCCCAGGTTGCTCCAAGCCCTATCCAACACTTTCAGGGATGAGGCAGCCACAGCTTCTCAAAAGCTTCTCTCTCTCAGCTTCTCACAGCTTCTCACTGCCCCAGCCACAACCCAGCCCTGCTGTGTGTTCAGGCTGCTCCACCACTGCATCCCCAGCACCTGCCCTGCACCAGTTTATCCTCCACCTGTCCGGCCAACATGACCCACAATTAGTCCCTGAAGCCGCCTGTGAGCACCAGTAGGACGTGCAGTTTGGGGAACAAGGAACAATTGTTCTTTGTGCTGCAGCTCGGTTCCGGAAGAGCAAAGTCCACGGTTTTCCACGGTGAGTACACACGGCCGGGAGCAGCAGGAGCCCTGCAAACCTGCACGGCAAACACAGGTGGTTTCCTCAGCACCTGACAATGGGTAATCACAAAGATTAGCTATTACTGAGCGAGAGCAGTGCAAGGTGCTAATTCTTACAGCCAGAACTCAGACCAAGGAGAACGGAGAGCCTGCGTTTCCCAGAGCACAGCCGGTGGGGACGCGCCTTCGCCTGGTGTCACAGCTGGGCTCACCCCGGTCTCACAGCTCTGTCATGTCCTCACCTTCAACTCCACATCCCTCCTTACCCTGGGGACCCGTTACCTGTTTGTTCCTGGCTTTAGAAAGGGGATGTCGTTCCTTATCAGAAGTTCTTAGAGATGACACATCTTTCTTCAACTCTTTGCTCGGCTTCTCCTCTCCCATTCTCAAAGTCATTGACTGGTCCCAAGTAACTTTCTTCCACCTTTCCAAAATATTTATTCTGCCTTACCCCACATACCCTGACCTCCTGATAGCCTGCAAGGACTGGCTTGGGCAAGGCTTGCTGCTCTTTCAAATACACACCAGCCAGGTACACTTACTAAGTTGGAATCACGGAATCCCATTTCATTCTGCCCCTGCCACGGGCAGGGACACCTTCCACTGTCCCAGGCTGCTCCAAGCTCTGCCAAACATGGCTTTCAACACTTCCAGAAATGAGGCAGCCACAGCTGCTCTGAGCAACCTGTGCCAGGGCCTCGCCACCCTCACTGTAACAAAATACAACGATCCTGCAGCCTAAGTTACTTAAATTAAACTGAATTGAGTAATATTACTGAATTACAGCAGCTATTAGTACTTCAATCTTTTGTGGGACAGATGCCCCTTCCCAAAGTTCCTCAGGACCTGCAGGAAACAACACAGTGGAGCAGCTCAGGCTGCACATGGATGTGCACCCAGGTCTCCAAGGACCACCATGAAGATGATGCTCACGACCTCGCTGGGCACCATGAACATCTGGCTCCTCCACGGTTCTCCAGCATGGCTCCACCACACAAACCCATCCCTGCTAAGGGGTTCAATTCAAACCACAACCCCCACGCCTGTGACCTGCCAGTGTCTTCTCCTGCCCCAGCAAGAGGTCAGTAGTCTCAAATTCTGACAACTCAACATATTTCTATTGCACCAAGTGTTGCTATTTAACAGGATTATATTTGGAAATTTCTGCCCAACCATGCCGTGATTCAGATCTTCCAGCTGGGACTATTCCTGGGAGACACAAAATCCAAACTAGAAGAGCCCTGACAGTGCCCTGCACCCACGAGCAGCCACTCCGCCTGTGTGGTTTCTCCGGGAGCAGTTTTTCCCACAAACCCTTCCCTCAATTATCCGTACACAGCTGCCTCTGGTATTGCTCCATTTCGGGATGCTGCCGATGATCTGGTTCCTGGCCAAGTTACAAAACTGTAGTTTGAGTCAGTGCTCGGGGCTGCGGTCTGGGAGCAGGATTAGCTGCGATGTGGAAACCTCCGGAGCAGCCGGAGTGTTAGAGGAAGGCTGGAGCAGCGCACGGCCCCCTGCTGCACCGCTGTTAGCCAGGGTGGGACAGCTGATTATGACACTGTTGTCCTCCCGGGATGGCTCTGGATCACCAGCCCAGACCAAAACCTGCCAGAGAGGGAGGACTCTGCGCTTCTCCCATCTCCTCTCCGCTTCTCCTGGACACCCGTCAGGCTTCAGCCAGGGAAGAGCTGTAACCACATCTGCCAGCACAGTCACTACCAGAGTTTCTGCACATCAACCTCCTTAAAACAGTGATCAACTCCACTTGAATCTTCCCAGTGCTGCTGCGCATGGGAGGAGAAATGCAGCCCGAACTACCCAGCACAAAGAAAACAAGGCAGAAATGTGATGCTGGTGAGCCGAGACGTCCAAGGAGGACAAAGCCTTCACCCGCAGCTCACCAGGATGCGAGTGGGATCTTGAAGGTGCCACCAGGTGAGAAAGACAGAGATCCCCCAGGGCTGCTTTATCCTGGCAAAATTTAAACACCACAGGTCTGCAGAACAAGCGTCATTCCCAGGACAGTTTGGGGAGCTGGGCTTTGCCCCCCCCTGCCCGGCAGGGAGCCGTGGCTGCGGCTTCCAAGTGCAGCTCGAGGGGTTCAGGAGCATCAGCCAAGCCCCAGAAACGAGCCAGACCCGATTTTCAACTCAGAGAAACAAGTGAGCACAAACAATTCCCAACCATCACGGACCAAAGGGTGACAGATGAAGCAGCAGCGGCTGTCGGTGCCCTGGCAGCGACCTGCGTCACCCACCCCGCGGTGGCACCGGGGACGCGGGGCTGGAAGGGGCTGCTGGCTCGCTCTGCTCTCTCCTCGGCCAGGCCGAGGCTCCTCTGCGCTCCCACCTGCGCAGGGTCCATCTCCCCACTCCTGGCACCAGGGCCTGTCCCAAGGGGAGGCTGCAGGACCAGCACTGTTCCCGTGGAAAGCTCGTGGTGGCTCCGGCGAGTCCCATCTGCTGCTCAGCTGCACAACAGGAAGGCTCGGGGAGGGAGCAGGATGAAGGATGCATTTGGGCTCATTTTTGGCTGTTTAAAGGAGCACAGGCATCACCGTTCTTTGCCCTCATCACCAACAGCTCTGTGCCCTGTTCACCCCTGGGCACTCAGAATTGGTTCTGACATAACACAGATGAACAGAGACCTGGCCCTGGGAGTCCRGGTTGCTTTAATTCCATCAATACTCCACATTTGCACTGCCCATCTCTGTACATACATGTACACAGGGACACACGTGCACAGACACACACACACATTTAATGGACACACAGCCCCCAGTAAAACCCAAGTGAGACTCACTCCAGTCCTGCCCAACTTTTGGTATCACTGTGTCCACAAGGACAAGAAATAGCCTTAACTACAAATAAACCACATGACTTCAGTGCTTAAACCTGAGAAGAGACTACAACCAAGCACGTTCATTACATGACAAAGAAACCAAAAATATTTTGCAAAAGGTGCCATGACCATTGCAACAGGGTCCTTCAAGTCGAGAAGACCCTGGACTGCRGGCTCTGCAACACCAGCTACCCCCCAGTGAAATCCCTGCTTGAGCCTCGGGGGATTTGGACACAAGCTTCGGGATGTCTGTGTTTATATCTGGTTACAGTCCATGATGTCGCAACAGCCAAGTAACATCTTCTCCCAGCTGTGAGCAGGAAAATCCATGGTAATGGCAGCAAAACATTCCTCGCTCTCCCCATTCTTGCACAATTCTTCCCAGGATCCCTCTCTCCATCTCAGCATCCTCGTGCTTCCTCGCAGTGTGGGAACCTCAGAAATATTTTGGTGGATTCAGGAGCAAGGACCAGACGGAACATATTTCACACAGGGGCCCTGAAGGCATCAGGCTTTGGGGAAAACCCAGCACAGAACTTCACTGATTTCCTCTTATTTGGGGTCTGCAAATCCAGGAGTTTTGTTTTCCTCTTTTTTCTTTCTCACTGAGGCCAGTGGCTTCCAGATTCCAGACTCACATTTGATCCATGTACAAAACACTTTGCAGCAACACTGGGATTTGTTTGCTGTGTTACTGTCAGCTTTTAAAAGACAGGGCAACAACTGAATAGACATGGACAGAAGGCCAGGTTGAAATGGGCCTGGAGCAASCTGGGCTACTGGAACGTGTCCCTGCCCATGGCAGGTGGTGGGACAAGAGGAGCTTTAAGGTCCCTTCCCACCCAAATCATTCCATGATTCTATGAAAAGACTGATTCACAGCTCACACTAAACTGGAATTCTGTAAGCCTGGAAGGCACTTGGGGAGATGAGGAGAAGTCCGGGCCATGTGAAGTTCCAGCCTTGTGCCAGGGCAGCACTCAGCAGRGAAGCCTTTCTCCCAAGCACACCACGCACCACGGAGCAGCTCGGCACAGCGCCAAGGCCGGGCAGGCACCGGGCTCCGGCCGGATTCACAGCTCCGTGCAGGCAGGAGGGAAGGGCAGGGAAGCTGAGGGAAAGRGAGGGAAGGAGTGGGTGCATGGAAGGGCTTCTGTGCACATTTCTGGGCTTACTCGGAGCTGGCTCCCCTTGTCCTCAGCTGCTGGTGCTCCCTCCCAGCAGCAGAACTGTCACCACATTTTTTGTACCACTCCAAAAGCCACGGTGGCTCCCCGAGCCCTGACACACTGACACCAACAGTGGATTTCCTGATTGTCTCAGCCCGAGCTGGAAGCTGAGCTCTGGCTGGAGCTGTGCTGCTGACGACAGCCCATCACTGCTGAACGAGCTGTGTGACAGGAAAGCGCTTGCTGTGCTTCCGCAAGGCTCCGTGTGCCACAGCCAACACGGGAAACACACAAATCCTGAGCTTCTCCAAGCAAACCGCACACCCTCCGCTGCCAGGTGGACGGGGAGAAGCACCTTGCTCGTTACCTTCATCACTCCTGCTCATCTTGTTCCAGAAGCCAAACTCCCTGTCCGGTTTGCCCGTTGCTGGTCCAGCACGCGGTGACTCCGCTGCGGCGGTGCCAGGAGGCCCAGGCCTGGCTCAGCCCTGTGCCAGGACCCCGGCCGGCCGCGCGTCACGGCCGAGGGGAAGGGGCCATCCTGGGCCAGGGGCCGGCAGGGAAGGTTTGGGCACAGCACAACCCCGCTGCTGGTTTGCAAACAATCAAAGCAAGGTGAATTCTCCACAAACCTGCAGCTTTCCATCTCCCAAATCACACAGCTTTTGAAGGAGTTCTATTGTATATAAAGACACAGGAATGTGTTTATTAAAAGGGTATGTTCTTGCATGGGGAAACTCCATTTTCCCTACAGAGCTCTTGTTGAAGGTGCCACTGGAGCAGGAGCAGTGGGGAGCTGTAAGAACAGACTTAACAGATTTTCCTCTAAGGACATGAGTCCCCAAAAACACAAACCTGAGAGCCCCTCCTGATTTTGAGCTCAATGAAGTGACATGAGGCCTCTGGTAAAACAATTTGTTATAAAGCTGCTGCTTCAACACTGGCCAAAAACTGAGAATATCCAGAGAGGCTGTGGATTCTCCATCCCTGGAAGTGTCCAAGGCCAGGCTGGACAGGGCTTGGATCAACCTGGTCTAGTGGAAGGTGTCCCTGCCCATGGCAGGGGATGGGATGAGATGAGCTTTAAAGTCCCTTCCAAACCGAACTATTCCATGACTCCATAATTCTAGGAATACCTGGAGCAGCTGACCAGGCATGTGCTGTGGTGGGACACGTGTGTCCCCAGAACAGCCCCACCACAGCTCACCCAGGAGCCCCAGCGTCTTCCAAAAGGCAAAGCTCAGACAACACATACATGTGGCAAACTGGGGGAAAAAAACCCAACAGATTCTCTGCCGCCTCCTTGTCTTCCTTAAAAAGCAAGGTCTGTCTCCCAGCTGCCTGCTGGATCCGCCTGCCTCCCCCAGGCTGAGGAGCCCGGTGTGAACACGTGGCACTCGGTAGCAGAATTCAGAGAAGGGAGGGATCAAAGCCAGGCTCTGTGACCCTGGAGGGGGAAATAAGCTGGGAGTGACAGGAAACTTCTACCCCAAGAGCGACCCAAAGCCAGGCTGCAGCCGCACCAAAATAACACGTCAAGGGACACGTGGAGCCAAGCCTTGGAGTGGGATCACGAGGATACAGGTAGGAAGGGAACAACCAGAGTGGTGCTGCTTACTGCTGGTCCCCCAGGTCTGCGCCAGGCTGACATGGCACACCTGGCACACAGCACACGTGCTCCCCGCAGGATCACAGCAGGCAAAGGGGAACCACAGCCTCGAGAGCTGAGCACAGCCAGCTTCTCCCTGTGATCTGAGGACTGAACCTTCTCACAAACCAGGGTGAAACCCCAAGAGAACTCAGCTCGGGAACACACAGCCACGCTGAGCTCCCCCTGTGCCAGAGGGTGGATGCTGCTGGGTGCCCATGGAGGGTGCAGCCCCAGGAGCCTCAGGAGCAGGACAGGAGTGTCAGCCTTTGGCAGAGTTTTGTGCTCCTGGCTCGGTCCTTTACCTGTGTGGTGAATTAGGGCACAGAAAACGACTCAACCACATCTTGTCCCAAACTGATTTTGCCCCCCAGCCAAGCACGTGGTGAGGGAGACGGGAATGTCGGAACTGCGGTTCCCAACCACTGCACGGTAAAGACCAGCCACCTCTCCAGAGAATCCCACAGACTGGGCAGCCTCACCAGCCACCTCCTGACTGAAACCTGCCCAGCAGAGCCTGGCCAGCTCCAAGGAGCAGTGCCCGGTGCTCCCGGAAAACACCGAGGTTCACATACCACACCCCTGGGCTCGGGGATACAGGACTCAGGACTTAAAGACAAGCGACAACACAACAACTGAATTCACCAACCGGCTCCAGGTGATCCCAGCATGAGCTCCACAACCTGCAGGAGCAACACCGGAATTTCTTCCTTGGGCTGCTGACCTACTGAACTGGTTGGCATCGGCAGCGCCGAACGCTCCATGTCGGAAAGGGGTTTTACAGGCTGGAAAGGGGTTTTACAGCCTGGAAGGGCTTTTACTGCCCGCACGCTCCGTACTGGCTCTGCAGGGAGCTTTCCTCCTGGCTAGGTACGCCCCAGCTGCCTCCGAGCTCTGTTTGCCCACGCCAGCAGCCGGCTGCCCCGGCTGTGCAAACACCGGCCCCGGGAGCCGCCGGCACCGCCGCAGTATCGTGGCAACGTGGCTGAAGCCGGCTTTGCAAACTCACCAAGTGTGCAAATTAATTTCATTATCCGCTCTTGCACATCATGAGGAGGGAAAACAAATAACCTGCCCGAAAGTACATTCTAGTAATTATTAACACGGCGTCAGCGGCGCCCGGGGGAGCGGGAGGAGGACGGGCCGGGAGGAGAGCCTGGCACTGCCTGGTCGCCGGAGCACTCGGCACGTCAGGACTTCGTAAATATAAAAYCCAGCCTCGTGCTGCCTTTGTTCCCTGTTCAGCCCAAGGATTCCCCATGCGCTTGGCTGCACCTACACGTTCTCCCAACAGTAACGCYGACCAGCCCAATATTTCACCAGCAAAGCTCTTGGCTTCCATTTGCTTTTGCTTTCACGGAATCACTGAGATTAGAAAAGACCTCCAAGAGCAACGAGTCCCACCCGTGAGCAATCCCCACCTTGTCCCCAGCCCAGAGCACTGAGTGCCATGTCCAGGCATCCCGTGAACACCTCCAGGATGGGGACTCCATCAGCTCCCTGGGCAGCCCCTTCCAATGACTGACAACCTTTTCTATGAAGAAATTCTTCCCAATGCCCAAGCTGAGCCTCCCTTGCACAATGTCCCTCTTCCCCCCACAAACACTCTGGAGCACCCAGAGCTGTCAGGGCTGTACACAAACCTTCTCTGGCGATGACTGAAGCCCAGGTGTGCACTGAGTGTTCTGATTCCTATTTTATTTTACAGCAAAAGCCTCATTCAGCTTAGCAATGATGTTGCTCTGTCCCARAAATCCCCCTCTCCTCCAAAAAAGAGAGCAAACCCTGAGATTTAATACCCTGTAGCACATGATAATTTAATCCAGTGCTGTATGCATGGATTACACGACCCTTCCCCACCCTGACAGGCACAAACCCCATGCCACAGCAAACTATRTTTATGGAGGTGGAATTTTTGCTTATGGATTCACGCAACAACCTTAACTCTTGGAAATCCAAGCTGTTCCCATGCCCCCCATGATGAAGTGGCTGTAGATGACAATGAAGCCACGGATTTGACCCCACCACAAAACACTYCTGAACGCTGCACCTCTGCCAGAAATCGAGGAGATCCCTCCCTGCCCGCTCTGGCTGCCTTCTGGAGGGCACTTGGAAAACACCTTTGGAGGCTCCCAGTTTGGGGGGACTTAGTTTAATCACGGAAAACTGAGAGGTTCTCAGTTTGGAGCAGAGCAGAGCAGAGCACTCTGAACCCACCAAAGCCAGACTGGACAAGCTTTGGAGCAGGGTGTCCCTGCCCATGGCAGGGGGTGGAACGGGATGAGCTGCAAGATCCCTTCCCACTCAAATCATTCCATGATTCTGTGATTCTACAGCAGGGCTGTGGCAGAGCTCCAGCAAATCTTCAGGCATTATTAGTAAGCCATTAAGAGACACTGTCAAGACAGAGAGGCTTTGAGATTGCTTTCCAAGGCAGTTGTCAGGGATTTCGGGATGCACCAGGTGCTGCAGCAGCAGCTCAATTTTCCCTGTAAGCAGCCTGTCATGTGAGCACTGTTTTAAAAGGGACCTCACAGCAAGAACCCGAGATTTTTCAAAGGTGCAGCCRCATCCTAAACCCGGCCTGGCATCGCACCGGGGCGATGGGAGTTAGTCAGAGCCTGGTTTGGATGAGATTCCTGTACAAACCTGCTCCCATGGGAGCACTCAGCTCCCTGCAGGCACAGCCTGGGGACAGAGCATCCCGACCCAGGGGGGCTGATTCACCAAACGGGCTCCTCCGCCCCTTGTCCCAGCGCCAGAGAGGCACCAGAGCCCCTGGATCCACCTGCGCCATTCTCCCTCCCCGTGCCTTGTTTTTGGCAGGGAAGATCCAGCTGTGTACCCACAACACTTAAATTGAACTCCCCAGCGGTTCCCAGAGCGTTTTATCCCCCGTGTTCTCTAGAATATCAATATAAACAGATCTGCACAGAGATTCTTTCATGTCCTTCTACTGGCCAAGGGCTCCTTGTGCTGCTCTGCAAGGCCCGGGAGCGTGGTGCCCTTCAAGGGCTTCCCCAGCCTTCCTCCTCCTCCTCTTTTCCTCCCACTCCACCAACAGATCACAAGCCAAGCAGTGGCTCCTTGTAGAACCTACGTGCTCCATGCATATCGAATCCCAGAGTTACTGAGTTTGGAAAAAGACCTCCAAGATCCCCACCTTACAACAACCTCCACGGGACCTTCGTGCTGCATTCCCACCCACTCCCCTCCCTCACCGCCTGTCTGTGAAGGTACAGGTCCCCACTGGCCAAATCCAAAGGTATTTTCACATTCCCCTCTATTTCCAAGCAGTTTCTGTATGACTCACGCACTGTCACAATCTATTTTCCCTGAGTTAAGTCGAAGTGCAGGGATTTGAAGTCAAGTCATCCATTCATGTATTTTCTCCTTTTTCCCTCTCTCCTTAGACCTCCCCAAGTAGATTTTCCAAAACTGCTCCGTACATCCCTATTCCGCTGGACCTGGCCATGGTTTTACAGGAACAGCACCAACGAACACATTTAATCCAGCTTGCTTTTTGGTTTTTTGGAGTTTTTTTTCCCTTTTTTAAAATCAGCAGTACAGTTCTCCATAGTCTAAGTGGAATCAAAGATCATCCACAACACCATTTCCATTCTCCTTTAAAGATACACCCGACATTTCTCAGAGAGCAGAGGCAAGACTGTCACACCACGAGGGGGGCAATTTTCTGCCTTTCTAACGTTAAAAAGCAYCTGTTTCTAGTTCTGGGCCATAACATCACTGTCCATAAGTGTGTGTGCGTGAGCAGAGAACACTGCAGGTCCAGAGCTGGAAGCAGCTCTCCGATCCCTCATTATGCTGGATGGACGGAAATTGCTGGATCAGGACACTTCCACCCGCTGGTTTTCTCTCCCATCCTTGTTTTTCTGAATCTTTACATCCTTTTGCATCTTTAACACGTGACCAGCCTTAAGAAGCTGAGTTCTGTCCTCATTTTAGTGCGAGCTCACCACGCTGCTGCTGCCATCAGCCCAAGGGTGTGAGTCACAACCCAGCCTGCACATGAAGAGATTTATTTAAAATTCCAGGGAAAATGTTAACGCCTCGGTGCTGTACGGGGAAAGTCTATCCCACCCCATCTCACCCACTGGGCTGCACCAGCCCCATCACCTGGGGTGGGGGTGCTGAGCCATTGGAGAGCGAGGCCGGAGCTGGAAACACCTCCAGCAGCTGCCCCAGCACACGGGAGCTTCGCTGTTCCTGTTCAATCCCACCTTCCATGCAAAAGGGAACAACTGCGTGAAGCCCAAGGAAAACTCCACATATAATTATCCCCAACGTGCTCTGAGGCAGTTCCTCCCCAGGCACTCATGGCAGGCTCATGTTTAAAGGACACCTGAATGCAGCCCCTGTGTAGGAATTATACCTGCAAATGTTCTATAAATAATTGTATCATTTACTCACTTTGGCAAATCTTAAAACGGCTTCTCAATACTTAAAAGGGCCCATAAGAAACATGGGGACAAACCTWCCAGGAGGGCGTGGTGCAACAGAACAAAGCCTGATGGTTTTAAACTAAAACAGGAGAAATTCAAGTCAGATATAAGGAAGAAATTCCTCCTTGTGAGAGTGGTGCAGCCCTGGCACAGGGTGCCCACAGAAGCTGTGGCTGCCCCTGGATCCCTGGAAGTGTCCAAGGCCAGGATGGACGGGGTTTGGAACAATATGGGATAGTGGAAGGTGTCCCTGCCCATGGCAGGGGGTGGAATGGGATGGACTTTAAAGTCCTTTCAACCCAAACCATTCCATGATTCTGTGATATGATTCCATACTGACGCTCCCAAGAGTGGCAGCTCAGCGTGGTGGGACTCAAGGGCCAGGTCTCCAGCTCCCACTTCCCGGCTAATCCGACACTTGTCAGAGGTCAAACAGCCCTTCCCACAACACAGCACGAGTGACAAACTCCTTAAGGCCACGCATCAGCCATGACTGGCTCAAATGCCACCGGCCAACAGACCCATCCAGTGACACTGCACCACCAGGAGCCATCAGAGATGGTTCTCCAGAGCCTCCTGTTCTCGCCACGGGACCTGCTGCATTCCAGACCATTCCCAAGGCCAACCCGGGCAGCAGAGCAGCCTCCTGCAGCTCCTGGCACATCGGATCACACGCTTTGGCTATTCCAGGTCTGCATCCCTGGCGGCCGCCTCCCGGTGCCGATGGGGACGGTCACGATTCATGTCGGTCTCTCTAAGCCCTTTCACCTCAGAGCCTCGTGACTGGGATTGAGCCAAGAGATTAAAAACAGCTTGTGAAACACAAAGTGGGATTGTTTCCTTTGGGAATGACCAGCAGGGTACGGACAGACTGGGATATGGACAAACCATGTGGCTCCCGATCCAGGGGGTTTCCTGTAAAATGCAGGATGTCACAGGTGCCACACCGTGCCAGGACACATCGGAGCTGTGCAGGACGGGCAGCGCTTCCCTGCCACACTGAGCCTGTGCACAACACATCCTACCCTACTGGGATATACTCGAAATTTTGGCATTGGAGTTACAACAAAACATGGCTTGTTTGGTCCTCTGCTAAGGATGAACAACAGCAAATTAAACCACAGAATCCCAGAATGCTCTAGGTTGAAGGGACATTAATCTCATTCCACCCCTGCCATGGGCAGGGACACCTTCCACCAGCCCAGGCTGCTCCAAGCCCCGTCCAACCTGGCCTTGGACAATTCCAGGGATGGGGCAGCCACAGCTTCTCTGGACAACTTGTGGCAGCCCCTCAACACCCCACAACACCCTCGTCCCGCGGGAGCACCTTTTGCTGTCCCCCTCCAGCTGGTCCCTCTGCCCCACAGATGAAGGAGGTGAGGACCAAGCACTATTTGTAGCAGGTTTTACTTCCAAAAAGGCCGGTCCAAACCAGCTGTGGCCACTCTCTCCCACCACCATTCCTGCAAATGCTCTGCTCTTGCTGACACGTGAACTGGGGAATTTTTTTTCCTTTCTTTCTAAAAAGTGCCTGAGGAACACGTTTAGTTTAATGCAGGAACGTACAGCCCGGAGGGACCAGCTCAGCACTTTGGACACCCAGCAAAGGCATCGATTAGGATCGGCTTTGCACACTAATTGCCACCAGAACTGCCCCTCCCCTCCCCTTGTGTTGGGCCCTGAATGGGGGCATTGTCTCAGGGCAGAGCAGTTCTCCAGCCCCAGCCCCTGCACACGGGACCCTGGTGCTTCGCAGTAACAACAAAATCCCAGCAGAAGTCCATTAGCATCCAAAGGGAGGAGCCTGAATGGGTCACAAGGATTCTTTGGAAAGCAAGAGTGAAACGAATGCAGTAAAATGCCACTCTTAAGTGATGCTCATTGTCCAAATTAAACCATCAGCAGCAAAGACCTTGACTCTCCGAAGCCTTCAGTGCAGCACATGCTGCCGAGCCCKGGAAAGAGGCTGTTAGGAATTTTAAGCCCTGGACTTGTCCCAAGTATGGATTACTCCATTTCTTTGCGAGCACTTGATCACACAGAGCTATATTTGGATTCCCAGAATGAAAGCTCCAATCTCCAGGAGGGTGTGCGTGGCTGCACCCCCCTGCCACATGCAGGTCCCCACGTCACCCACCCACGGGACTGGCTCTGTGTCCCAACAGCCCAGGAGCAGGTTTGAGGGGATGGCAGGAGAGGGCCCAGCACTCTCCACAGAAGCCAGGCCAAAAGCAGGACAGAAGAATCTTCTAGGAACAGTGAAACTACTGCAGCTTTTCCCTCTTTGTGCAGATGTTGGGAACACGACTGGCAACGGGTAAGGGCAGAGCTCTCTGTTCTGGGTCCTCCAAACTGGGGGAGAATCCAGAGACTTCTCCATGAGAGCAGAACATGCAAAGCCACTCACCAGTGCCAGTTTGGAGTTATTTATTTAATGTACAGTTCCTGCTTGCAACTAGATGATCTTTAAGGTCCCTTCCAACCCAAACCACCCTATAATTCCATGATAAAACCTCAGGTATTTGTTGCTTCTTTAGCTTTCCTATGGCCACCACAGATCCCAGGCTCCAGGAGGGTCCAGGGAGTGAACTCCCCCAGACAGAGGAGCAAGGAGCCGATCCGGGATGCCCTCACTGGGTCCCGTGCCCTGCAGCAGCTGAACCAAGCCAAAGGGATGGGACAGGGCTCCCTGGCAGCCTGGAGCCAGGACAGCAGAACCAAACTCCCCCAAACATCACATTTTTTAATGCCATTCTTACAAAAGGAGAGCCTGGCAAAAGAATTCCACTTGAAATGCACCTGGGAACCCACTCAGTGAGACCACAACAGACCACAACTGTTCCCAGCTGATCCACCCAAACTAAACCACTTCTGGAAAAAAAAAAACCCATGCCAGAAATCCCAGGAAGGGTGCGTTCAGCAACACTGGGCTGTGCATGGACCCCCTTGGGCAGGCCAGGAGGGATCCCTTGAGGGGAATCCTTCTGGGGATGGTCCCAGGCTGTCAGGGACCCACAGAAGCTCCAGACCCAGCTGGGGAGGTTTTACCACCAAGGATATGCTTCCCATGGCACACCCCATCCCCTCAGCCAAACTGCTCCTTTCACAGGGAAAAGGAGCTGTAGACCAGGTTTTACTTCTGCAGACAAACACCTGATGGAATCCTGGAATGGTCTGGGTCAGAAGGGACCTTCAACACTCTATTCCACCCCGTGCCATGGGCAGGGACACTTTCCATAGCCCAGGATGCTCCAAGCCCCGTCCAACCTGGCCTTGGACACTTCCAGGAATCCAGGGGCAGCCACGGCTTCTCTGGGCACCCTGTGCCAGGGCCTCCCCACCCCTCACAGGGAAGAATTTCTTCCCAATATTCCATCTAACCCTGCCCTCTGGCAGCGGGAAGCCATTCCCCTTGTCCTGTCCCTCCAGACCCTGGTCCAAAGCCCCTCTCCCTCCTCCTTTTACAATCCCCCTGAAAGGCTCCCATCCCACCGAGCAGGTTCAGTGTCTGCCCGCTCCCGGAGAGATCCCTGATGCCAAAGCACCTTCCCAGCCCTGTTCCTTGCAAACCCTGTGCTGCTGCTCACCCCCAGCTGTTGGCTGTGTGTGGCTATTTTTGCACAGCCTACAGAACAAAAATATAGGGAGCTATGTTAGGTGAAGGCTTGCACTGTTCACGGTGTGATGACAGCCAAACTAGGTCAAGCCTTCRCCAGATTCCTTTAAAAAAGGAAAGGAAAAAATAATCAGTGGGAGAGCAGCAAACTCCTAGGGAAAAAAATGCTTGTGAACATCTACAATACATGCTGTGCACTAGATGACTGGGGCAAAAACACATACATATATATATATACACACACACATTTATCTACATCTTTCCATAGTTTAAATGGTAGATTTTTAATTTTTAATTTTTTTTAAGGACATTAACGTGCCTTGAACTGCAAAAATGATATTCCACATGAATTTAATGTACTGACTTAAACCAAGATAAGAGTTTTCACCTATGAAATGTAACCTGGTGGCCCATTTTTGGTGTAGGCTGTGGGCAACTTGATCATATTCCATGGCTTCTCCACCATGAATAAAGGCATTCTCCTGATGATCTGGGAGGATCTAAGAGGATCCTAGTCCTGGTGAGAAAGGTAACTTCATTGTCTACAAGRGGAGAGGAAGGTAAATGACTAATTTCTGCTCCAGAGGATGGACTCCTACTAGAGATTGGGTCTTGATGGGTGTGAGAGAGCTGGGGGTGTCCAGCCTGGAGAAAAGAAGATTCTGGGGAGACCTTAGAGCCCCTTCCAGTGCCTAAAGGGGCTCCAGGAGAACTGGAGAGGGACTTTGGACAACGGCCTGGAGGGACAGGACACAGGGAATGGCTTCCCAGTGCCAGAAGGCAGGGCTGGATGGGATATTGGGAAGGAATTGTTCCCTGTGAGGGTGGTGACAGCTGGACGGGGCTTGGAACAACCTGGGATAGTGGAGGGTGTCCCTGCCCATGGGACAGACAGTCGACATCTGGCCTGGCTCTGGATTGTCACCTCCTGGCAGAGGAAACCCTGAACTCACAACACTGCACAGAATCATGGAAATGAGGAACTGGGTGATTTTAAAACACCTTCCCAGTGAAAAATGTTCCCAGGCCTACTTAAACGTGCCAGATAAAGCCTCTGTTCCTGTAAAACCTGATGCACGATTATCAGTCAAGGCCAACGTATTTACCCTAAAATTGGGTAATATTGTTTTATGGTTCTTAATAGTTGAAGCCGACAAAGCTCTGAACAGACGCTGCCGAGCAGTTTCTCAGCCTTTCATCAGCGCTGCGTAGGCGTTGAATTCTGGAGCTAATCACCTTAGCAACGGCTCTAAACATATGTGCAGTGACATCAGCTGATTTCTGAAAGCTGTAAATAGAGGATAATAGCACGAAAAAATTCTGGATCCAAGCCAAGACCTAAAAAACATACTATTAAAACACCGCCTGTAATTCAATGTATGCAAACTTGTTTGCATCCCCGCTCCCCAAAACCTGGGTAATTACACACCTACCAGCACAACTGGTGATTGTCCCACTGCAGGCTGCTCTCGGTTTCAGGAATTTCCCAGAAAACGAGGATTTGACAGAAATCCTTCTTTAAATTTAATTTTACAGAGCCTGGAGAAGAAGCTGCAATATGAGGCTGGAGGGACCAGCTCCAGCCTCCAGCCCCGGGTTTTAAAGTCAATGAGTAACAGCTTCAACTTAGAGAATTATTTGTAAATAAGAAAATCAACAATGTGCTCATGGGCTTCACCAGTGAGTCACGCAGGAACAGGAGCCATGGCAAACTCTGCTCCAAGGACGTGCTGCCAGGCCTGTGCCCTTGGAAAAGAGGAGCTGGAGCAGGAGCAGGCGCGAGGAACCCGCTCCTGGCCGGCCGTGCGTCGAGCAGGCAGCCTGAAAGGGGCACATTCTGAATTACCTCATGTTTGGTACCTCATTAAGACCCTAAACTGTCCGTTCAGGGAGTCCCTCAATCAGCCATCAGCGTAAGACACGAGGACAATATAGTTTTTGTTCCCCTCGTCTCGTTGTGACCCATATTCCCGAGGCCTGTTGTGCTGGACGTGACCCGGCCGCCTAAAGAAACCTTTGCAGAGCCTCCATGGTGAGCTGGCAGCGGGGAGGGAGCGAGGGGAGACAGAGAAACGGCCTTAATAGGATTTTCAAATGTCAAAAAATATCTTTAGCAGGCCCATTTAGGCAGAGCCTCAGCACTCRCTGAACTTGAAAGCGGAATTTGCTGTGCAGAGAACACCGTTCGCATGCTAAGTGAACCCCGGGAACGCTGCGGGAGAGGCCCGAACCACCCGGCTCCTTCCCCTCTCCTCTGGAAAACCAAGGGAAGGAGGAGGACAAGGTGCCTTCTGCTCAGAGCAGGGAGGTGCTGGGGCTCGGTGTGAGCACCCACCACACACAGGCACGAGGAACCTGCAGGGCCACGTGGGCAGAGCTTCGGGGCAGCTCCCGGATCCCGGCCCTGGTCACTGGCAAAGGTTCTGGCAAATCCAGCTCCTCTGATTTTGCTGGAGAGTGTCCAGAGAAGGGAACGGAGCTGGAGAAAGGGCTGGAGCAGAGGGAACCTGGGGGCTCAGCCTGGAGAAAAGGAGGCTCAGGGGGGACCTTGTGGCTCTGCACAACTCCCTGACAGGAGGGGGCAGCCAGGGGGGTCGGGCTCTGCTCCCAGGGAACAGGGACAGGAGGAGAGGGAATGGCCTCAGGCTGTGCCAGGGAATGTTCAGATTGGACATTAGGAGGAATTTTGTCATGGAAAGGGTGATCACCTGGGCAGCCCCATCCCTGGAGGAATGACTGGACGTGGCACTCAGTGCTCCGGGCTGGTGACAAGGTGGGGATCGGTCATACTCGATGACCTTGGGGGTCTTTTGCAACCTCAATGATTTTGTGATTCTGTGAAGTGCCTTGCATTGAAAATAAAAATAATAAGGCAGGGAAAGGGGAAATGCAAACCTGGCAACTGCACTAGGAGGAGGATCCTGCACGGAGCCAGAAGCAAGAATCCCCCCTCCTTTTCCTAGATAGGGTTGGGGCTTTTTCTCTGTCAATTAGAGCCGCAAGGAAATCCAGTGCATTGAGATCAACAGTGTTAATCGTTATTGCATCTGAATTTAATTAGCATTATTTTTTAACTGCAGGTAATTTACAGTGCGTCACCTAAACATGGAAATCAGGTAGTGCCTTCTGCTCACTAGAAAACCACCACCAAGGATAATCCTGCTATTTGCTTTATGCCTTTTAATGTCTGTAATCCACAGTTCCCCATGCCGGGAGACTGCCATGGTTACTCCTGCTCCCTCCATCAAAGGCTCCTGCCTGAGTCTTCTGCCGAGCTGCTAAGAATAGCACAGGCCCTTTCCCAAGCTCGGGAAGGTGAGCTGCAGGGAAGGATGTTCCCAGGAGTTCCTGGGAGGCACAGGGGAAGAAGGGGATGGGGCCAGCAGGACTGGCCAGCGTGGGAAGCAGCTGATGGATGTTGCACGCATGGAGGTGCAGCAGCATCTCCTGCTCTCTGCTGTCCTGCTGGCAGGAGCAGAGGCTGAGGCTACCAGCATGTCCTCAGCCTGCTGGAGTGAGAGGGCAGGGTTAGATGGGGCACAGAGAAGAAATTCCTCCCTGTGAGGGCGGTGAGGCCCTGCCACAGGGTGCCCAGAGRAGCTGTGGCTGCCCCTGGATTCCTGGAAGTGTCCAAGGCCAGGTTGGACAGGGCTTGGAGCAGCCTGGGACAGTGGAAGGTATCCCTGCCCATGGCAGGGGGTGGCACTGGATGAGATTTAAGATCCCTTCCAACCCAAACTAGTCTGGGATTCCATGATCAACCTTTGGCATCTTTATCACCTATTCCTCTAATCTGGAAGCCCCTCTCCATAGCTCGTATCGCGGTTTGTGCACCTCCCAGCCTTCAGAGTGAAATCTTCATAGAGACCCTAAAATTCCAGATGGGTATTTTGGCTTGAGGAACACCATTCCCCAGGGACAGCCAGCACAAGCCACCTGTCACCATCACCCGAGAAAGGACCAACTACAACAGTCACACTTAACAGCACCGTGCACGGGCTGCGCTGCTTTCCTGGAAAAGAATCACTTCTCCCATCAACCAGCTCTCCAAAGCTGGCCAAAATCTTGCAGTGCTTTGAATGTGTTTGCTAAGCTGTACACCTGGGAGAGGTGGAGGAGACGCTGCTGATCCGGGCAGGATATGGCAGAGTTCCTGGGATGGGAAAAAGCAAGCTCTGCACTGCTGGTGCTGAGACTTGTGTCCTCCCGACACCAAAGGCTGGCAGGGACCAGCTGGAGACACAGGCAGGTGGATCACCCAGAGCTCAACCACCAGCAAGGAACAGTTTCAGTATTTCCTACATTACACCCAATAAAAGCTTTCCTGTGTCCAGATTATTTACACATCGACGTCAGCAACACCCCAGACCTGTGCAGGCTGTTCTCTCCGTGCAGCTGGAGGGAACAAGTACCACCATGGCAGCTGAAGACCAGGATCCTCTCGGAAGCCTGTGCAAGGCCGAGATGCTGCTGCAGCTCAGAATCCCTGGAAAACACCTTCCCCTCCTACGGCCTGTCCTGCCTCCTGTAAGGTCCCACCACAGGGCAGCTCGTGGATGGCAGCAGTAGGACAAGGGACGGGCTCAAGAAGAGCACACAGAGGCTGGTGCCACCACCCTCACGGGCCATGGCCTTGGACCAGGAGCCCAAGACCCCTTGGAAAACACAAACCTGTGTTTGTGTGTGCAGTGTGACCCCAATTCGGTGACATACATCTGAGCTCCTCAGGAAAGAGCTTCATTCCAGGGCAAACCTGATGTTCAAGGGTAGCAAAGAAAACTCCACAAAACTGTACAGAAAGCACATCCTCTTTTCCAGACCTACTCCTTTAAAAGCAGATGCTCCACCACCTATGGAAACTGGAGGACATGTGCCCAGAGATAAACAACATCACGGGACAGGTAAGCTGGTTACTCATGATTTATCACACCATCTCCCTCTCTAATTGCAGAGCTAAGCAGGCACTCATCTAATCCACCGTAAGCAGCTTACGCTTCCTTAGGCAGCTCTGCGCCATCGCTCACTTCCTGGTTTGGAAATCATCATTCCCTAAGTCCCCTTCTCTGGAAGGTGAGAAACCACCCTTTTCAGCTGCCCTGCACAGATTTTGAGGCTTGCAAGATGCACTCACAGGACGGAGAATTCCTGGAAGTCCCAAATATCCTCCCAGGGCAGTGGTGGAGTCACCATCCCTGGAGAGATTTAAGAGCCATGTGGATGTGGCACTTGGGGACGTGGGTTCGTGGTGGCCTTGGCAGTGCTGCGGGAATAGGTGCTCTCAATGATCTAAAGGTCTGTCCCAACCTAAAGGATTCTGTAAGTCTACTTCATACTCAGTGCTGAGCAAAGAATTTTTCACCTTTGTGTCCTGCTGCTCTGGTCACGCAGTGCAAGTCCTTGCTCTCGGTTTTCCCAGAATTTCACTCATTTTTTCCATACTAACAGCTGACTCCTCTCTGGTTTGATTCTCTATTTATTCTCCACTAATTTATCAGGAACAGGGTACCACAACCTGCCCAATTCCTAATGCTTGTGGACTCTAGTCTAGTACTCATAGGGTTTATTTCTTTTAATTATATTTCAAAATCCTTGGAGCCCCACACAAATGAGCATAAAAAGCTGCAAAGGTCCACCAAGAAAGTGTCTGTGGTCAGAGCCACTGTTCCCAGAGGCTGGAAAGGCCAGGCTGGATGATGCTTGGAGCAACCTGCGATAGTGGAAGGTGTCCCTGCTCATGGCAGGGGGTGGCACTGGATGAGCTTTAAGGTCCCTTCCAACCCAAACCATTCCCTGATTCTATGATTAGCCAAAGCACATTTTAGCTTTTCTCCACACATCTGTGGGTAAGCAGGAGGTTACAGAAAGACTCAAGGGAAAGATCTCAGGGTTTGGGTTACATCAGGCTGTTTTCACTGCTGGGAAGCTCCAGCCGTTGGAAGCGGAAGCCGAGCCGGCGTGCGCCACTCGCACGCCTTTGCTCACGGACACGGCCCCGGCCAAGGGGGATTTTCTGACTTGCGACACCGGAGGACTTTACCCCTGAAACTACCCGTGAACTTACGCCCCTGACCCCAAGTCAAGCTTCAAAGTCATTCCAGATAACGAGCCAGATCCGACACCACCAACAGCTGCCTTTGATCCCCATAACCCATCATCGATCAGGGGTGAATCCTCAGGGCTGAACTCCTCCCGCGAGGAGTTCTCTTCAGCTTGATACAAAATTTATTTTACCATCTGTAAAATTCATTTGTGTAGTTGCACACCCTGGTAGGCTTGAATGGGGCGAAGGAGCGTTTCAACTCCCAGTGCAATTTATTATTTAAAAGCAGAGAAATGACATTGCCGGTTGGAGAGCCCGGGTGATGTAATGGGGAGCGCAGTTCCGCTCGCCGCCGGAGCCGCGCGGTACATTAGCGTGCTGGCCAGGGTGGCTGCTCCTATCAATTATTTATAGTCTCCTGGCGTGCAGCCTGGAGAGGGTCACAGCGCTGAAAGCCAACTTTATCTGCATTGTTCCCAGCTCCTGCCCAGCTGTCACTCTGCTCCCTAATTTAATACACCCAGCGCAGCGTAAAAGGATGCGGAGCTGCTGCCTGGAATAGGAATAGGAATGGGGAGGTGGGGTCTACAGCGAGCTGGTGGGGCCTCAGTCATCTTTGTTAAGGTGCTGACTTGGCTGTTTTAAACCTGCCTTTGAGACTTCCCCGGTCACTGGACTGAGATATGGAGTGATCCAGGGCAGGCGTGTTAGGGGGTGAGAGGTGGGATGGCAGCGGAGCCATGGGATCTCTGTCTCCATTTCCGTGCCACACGAAGGGCAGGCTGCACTGCATGGCTCCCTACATACCCCAGCAAGAGCTACTCAGTAATGGATGCGAGCAAGAAGGGGGGGAGGAGAAAGGGCACTTCAGCTCTCCAGAAATAAGATTTAATATATATCTATCTGTTGAAAAAGGAAAATCTCTCATATGTTGTTGTGTCAGCTACAATTTAAAGTGCACAGACAAGGTCTCAAACAAGATGAGCTTTAAGGTCCCTTCCAACCCAAACCAGTCCGGGATTCTGTGACTCAGGGTCTCCATCAGTGCAAGAGATGCTTCCCCTGGACATCGCTCCGGCAGAAATCAGGTACAAGAAGATGAGCTGCTGCTTTGGCAGCTCCTGTGCTTGGTCCTGCCCCACTGATGAAGAGGATCCACACAGCCCAAATATCCGTCTCATGCCATAAACTAAAGCCAATTCCAGCTTAAACAATAAGGTATTTTTTCAAGTCTTGTGAAGCCAGGAAAATAATCTGAATCTTCCCCAGCAATTAGGATCGGCTGCCTTATTGCAAGCCAGAAGTGCCCAGGTTTGGTTCAAGCCACACAAAACATTTTAATGACGGTGCCTGGAAACCACACACACAGATTTCACCAAAAACACAACATCTGCACAACAAGGAAGTTGTGGAAAAAGAAAATTCAGGCCCAGAGGAAGCAGGTTTGTTCTTCTGGGGCACAAACAGGGGCCCAGGGGAGGCTCCTGCTGAGGCCCCATCCAGCACAGCTCCCAGTGCTCCAGGAGTGGAGCAGGGGGAATCTCCTCAGATTTGACACAGACCCCCAGGTGAGGCAAAGGCAACAGCCAAACCTTTTCATATCAGTGTGATTCAGGCAAAGACAAGATAGAAAAACAATCAGCCTTGAAAACCAGCAGTGAGCCTTTTCTTCAACCTTTCTGTGCAATGAAAATCAGGAAGATTCTGCCCAAAACTCCAAAAGGGGGAACTGGGACAGCCATGGGAGGAACAAGCTGGTTCCCATCCCAGAGCCAGTCACAACACCGGGCTGTGTTGTTGAGCCAAGCCCGGAATGTGCAGACCACACGCGGCTGCCACCGCGCCGGCGTCTTCGGGGCCTTCACATCCTCCCTGAATCCAGGATTATTTCCATGGCAACTATCTGGAGAACTTATTAAGAAAAAAAACCCCAAGAACAGTTTGAACACACAGACCCTACGTTCGTAACGTACCAACTGACTAAATTAGCAGTGCTAAGATTTTTAGTAATCAAAATAGATCATGTTCCAGCAACTCAATCTTCTCTGTGCCACAGCTAAAGAGAAAAATCTGATAGTAATACCAACGGGGGGGGGGGGGGGGGGGGGGGANTGGTGACCTGGATGCACTCCCAGGGTCACCTGTGGGGCCAGGAAAGAGGCTCTCTCTCCGGTCCTCTGGGCCTATCTCTCTTCCAGCACATAGTGAATACCAACGGGGGGGGGGGGGGGGGGGGGGGAAGGAGGAATTATAGGTTTTCCAAGACCACAGCCCTATATCAAGCCAAGTCTTACCCCATTCAAGACATTATTTCAGTATCTGGCTGTTCAAATGCTGTTAAATAAGACTGAGTTTCCATGAGATGATAAACCTGGTTGCAAGGCACCTACATGAGAATCAAAAAGATGACTATCATGACACAAAGTACTACAAAAATTCATTGAATAGCCTCAAATCTGTACCAAAAAAGCACCATTTGTAACTCTTTCTCACATTTAGTTTGAAAGGTTCACAAGTTTGGAGTATTTGCTCTGAGAAAAGTCTCTTATTAAAGCTGAGTAGAAATAAATTAAGAATCAGCAAGACCCATTAGTGCAACACTGACAAGGAGCTGTCTTTCTCCAGATCAGCACCGCTCCCAAACTTGCAGGAATTTTGTGGCTCCCTGGGAGCCAGTGCAGGCTCAGCCCTGCTGAGGGAATTACCAAGGTTTTGGCAGCACTCAGAACCAAATGCTGCCTGAGAATTTCATAACAGCAATTCAGAGTGAGAAGTCAGAATCAACAGGAATGATTTTGAAAGTGCTTTAAAAAAATAAAAAGTGGTTAAATGAACTGTTGGCTCAGTCACTCAGTCCAGCCAGGGAGATTACAGGCATTATTGATTTACCTTAGAACAACCTGGGAACTCGTTTCCAATGGTTTTTAATGGAACCTGGATTTTCTGTCCTAATCTGCCTCGTGAGGTTGAGCCTCCTGCAAGGAAATGCAACTCCAGAGCACTAAACTGGCCACTGTCAGAGGTACAACAGCTCTGTTCCTCTACAGAGAGCGTGCGACAGGATGGAGGTTTTTCAGGCAACTCCAAAATCACAGAATCATTTAGGCTGGAAAAGGAAAGACCTCCAAGATCGAGTTCAACCTGTGACCGATCCCCACCTTGTCACCCAGATCAGAGCACTGAGTGCCACATTCAAGTCAGTCCTTGAACACCTCCAGGGATGGGGACTGCACCACCTCCCTGGGCAGCCCCTGCCAATGCCTGACAACCCTTTCCATGAAGAAATGGATGGAAGCTGGACGCAGGGGAATCTTCACCCCCAAGAGCCAGGAGAGAGGATTTTGACCAGGACAACACACCATCAACCCTAAACCTCTGCCTCAGCAGCAAAAGGTTCTCCACGTGGAGGAATGTTTTCCCTTACCAGAACACACCACAGCAGGCTTGGCCTCTTGAAACCTTGGGCTGGTTTTAGCAGGTGAACACAATATTATTCTTTTATGGACCTAAAGCAAAAAGGAAAAGGTTTTTCTCAACTCTTCCAGAAAAAGACTCCTGTAATACAAAACCAAGTAGGGAATATTGTAGCCAGAAAGGTGTGAGCAGAGAAAATAGCAGCTCATAGCAGGAAGGAAATTGTAACATTAACCATGGCCTTTGAAGGCAGAGGCAGCTCCGCGTCACCGAGCACCGACAGTGAGCAAAACCAAAGAACAAAACACATCTGATCCCCGGCTACTTCCAAAATCCATTTGCAAACGCATCCTGCCCCGAGACAAATGCAGACCAAGGCGTGATGGAGAGATGGCAATTAACTGCCCCCGTTGTTGTTGTTATCTGCAGTGCCTTGCTGCAAACGAGCTGCCCTTAGCCCTGAGCCAGCCCTTGGCCACTTGAAAAAATCACTGAGCATTAGATCCTGCCCCTTCTCCTGCTTAATGTCTCACCCTGGAGCTTCAGGAGCTCCCAGCTCTGTCCTTCCCCCTTGCCTTCCCCTCCTCCTCCAGCTCCTTCCCTTCCAGCCAGCATTCCCCCTCCCTCCCCTGCTGGCTGTGGTGCCAGATGTCAGCCTGACCCCGGAGCCGCCGTTTCGGGTCAGTTATGGGGGTTATAGTGCGAGGGGAGTGGCTGTGTCCCCCTCGCCAGGCTGAGCCTGGACAGCCCCTCCATGCCAGCGAGGGGGTCTGGGCACTGCTGGCAAATTGAGTTCCAGGGTTTTTTCCCTGCTAACGAACCGCTGGCAGGAAGTTCGAGAGCCTGTTCACGCGCACTGCAACAGCAGCCTCGGGCACCGAGTGCTGGGTAAGGTGACCCCAGACTATGTTCAGCATCAGTCATGGGTAGAAGCATCACTTACTGCACGAGGAGAACGCATGACCTGAATGACTCCTGCAAGAATAATTGCACGCTGAAGGCAAGGGCTGAAGTTTCTGGAGGAGGGATGCTGGGAATGCTGTGGCACTCCAAGGAGGACCATTCACAAGACGCTGGGCTAACAAAGACAGCCATGGGGGAATTCAATACGTATTTAAAATGAACCCAGTCCGGTATTCTTGACCACACTCCTTGAAGGATGTGCCCCCGATGAAGGAGCAGCTCCAAGGCAACGGAATGCAGTTTGCTGGAAGGGAAGGGGAGAGCTTCCAGCCTGACATAAGCCAGGGTTTGGATTCCTCTATCACAGAGGCTGTGCCGCAGATAAGGCTGCGTCAACTTTTCCACTGGAGCTCTCTCCCCTCTAAGGTTCACAGTCAGAGCAAAATGTTTTGGCCAGGTGGAAAGTGAACAGAGGCTCCCAAAGCCGGGAGCTGCCGTGTGTACAAAACATCACCCTGTCACCTGCTCAGGCTTGGAAAACGCATCTTCCTCCCCACGGATTCTTCGCATTCCTGCACAGCCAATAAGCCCAGCCTCTCCAAGGGGCTGCTCAGAGCCACACAAAGTGCCCTGAAACACCAAACAACCCCAGGGACTGAAACCCAAACAGGTTAAACATTAACGTGGAAGCTGAGCAGAGGGGACACAACCGTGGTGCTGCAATCCTGCTCCAGCCCCACAGCCCAGCTGCAGCTCCAGAGCTCGGATCCAGCCCCACACCACCAGCCATGCCCAGACTTCCCACAAGCAGCAGGCACTGACAGGAAGGGAGGTTTTGGACAATCAAAGAATCCCAGGATGGTCGGGGTTGGAAAGGACCTTAAAGCTCATCCCGTTCCATCCCCCACCATGGGCAGGGACACCTTCCACTAGGCCAGGTTGCTCCAAGTCCCGTGCAACCTGGCCTTGGACACTTCCAGGGATGGGGCATCCATAAGGGCGTTTCTCTACTGCAGAGTCCATTTGCTGTGGGCAGAGCAGCAAGGAAAAGGGGTGAAATCTGGCACCTGGTTCCCATCACCGCGCCAAAAGCGGGGTGAGCGCATGCAGGACACTGCTCTTCCCAGACTCGTCCTCCTGTACAGCAGAGCAGGAGCAGCACACCCAGCTCGTAGGCTGCCCGTTCAGTCCGTGTGGCATCTTGACTTTGTGTGTGGCAGACCAGGAAGATGCTCCATTTCCAAGGAAAGCGCCGGAGGAACCTGGCTCCCCCACGGGTCCCGCAGGCCAGCCCGGTCCCCACGTGCTGGGGAAGTTTTGGGGCCTGGTGCTGTGCAGGGGATGGGGAGGTTTTCCAGGAAGGTATTCTGGGACCGGCACAGCCCTCCCCCATGGGCCTCACTGCAGTTATCCCTGAAGACAGAAAAATTTGTGCCTGTTTTTCTGCTGCTGCTGAGCAGCTACAAAATGTCTCCCACCACGGAGAGCCTGAATAAATTCTGGCTCCTGAAGCAGCATCTAATTCAGCATCTCTCCAACCTCCACCACAATTTCAAACCTTTAATTTACTAAGGTAAAAGCAAAGTCTATGTCTGATTGCCAAACGTTAGAGCATTCGTGGTTTATCCCTTCTACCCAATATATACCAAATATTCCAATTTATTTCATTTACGCCAATATTCTGGGGAGACTCTTGGACTGGCCATGACTTATCACAAATTACTGGTCACAAACTTTTCCTCCCTGTTCCCATGGAAGCCCAGGAACTATCCCTGGATAGCCAGGAGAGCCAACTGTACACACCATGAATGCTTCCAGCAGCCTTCTGGGAATGCCTGGATTTCTCAGGTTCCAGGTCCAAATGAAAAATAACACTAAGAAAAAGCAGAAAGGGGGGAAACAGCCTGGTTTTATTCTTCCTCTGTTAAATCTGGAGTGCTGGACCAAAATATGGCAGTTTTCAACCAGGGAAGCACCCTTGAAAGCTCCATGGATGGGTTTGAGGCCACGTGGAACCTAGTAAACTCCCCCCAGTACCTCCAGTGAATTCCAGATTTGCTGCTGTGTGTGAGGGAAGCAACTCTGTTCTTTCTGGAGGGAATGGACAGATTGCAGGAGAAAACTATATCCCAATTGCTGCCAAATTCCACAGATTTAGTTATTAGTAGGCAATTAGGAATATTATTAACACTTCCTACTATGTTAAGCTCCATTTGCGCATCTCTGCGCCAGCCCGGACGTTTCTGACGGAGCCCCAGCTCCGAGGCGCACGTGGCATCACGTACCCAAAACTGTGTCTTCCTGCTCACTGCCTCCCGGCCCCTTCCCCGCAGCCGGATTTAATGCGGTTGTCTCACAAAATAAAATTGCAAGTAAAAAAATACAGAGATTAAAAATGAGGGAGGGGAGGGGGAAGGTAAATAAAAGCGCGGCGGCACAAAGGAAAAACAATTTTGCTCTTGTTTTTTAACTCACAATCAACATCTGAGCTATTCAGGAAGCTGGTGCACTGCCCTCCAACCAACTTCAATTAGGGAATTCAAAAGCAGTCAGACAAAAGAATGCCTGGGAGTTACTGCACCGCACCGAGATATTTTTAGCAAGAGCTGGGAGGCTGTTTGTGGGACACTGCTTTGCTTCTCTCGCGCTTCAGCTTTTGTATTTACATTCACAGGACAGCGAGATTTACTGGGTCAGAGAGAAAGAGAGGAGAAGCGGCACAACTGATGCGAATCCTTTTGCCTCTGATACTCTTGGAAGGTTTTTCAGCAAAGGCTGATGGAGGCCAGAGTGAAGCAGAACAAGATTTGCCTCCATCTGCTTCAAAAATCGCCTTTCAGCTGCAATCTCCAGCCGCTGCTTTGGAAGGGAGATGTAAAGCCGCACGTGGAGCCCCCGGAAGGGCCGGCTCACCCCCACGCTGGGCAGGGACACGGCTGCTTCACCCACACAAAGCTGCGGCCGAACCCGGCCGCTGACCTCTGCCCGCCCCCGGGTCACCAGATGGAGCCACGAACAGGCTGGGGCGAGCCACCGGCACCGCCACACGGAGCCCCCCGCCCCAAACCCCCCGGCGCCGGCCGGAGACGCTCGGCCGAGCCCCAACGAGCCGCTGCTGGTTTTTCAGAAGCCATTTCCTAACGCGGCCACGCTGCAGCCGCCTTCCCCTCCGGGGCTCGGGAAGCGCCTGTGGAGAGCCGGGAGGTGAAGCCCCCAGGCCGGAGCCCCGGCGGGGGCGCGGGGCCGGTTTGGGGGCGGCGGCCCCCCACTGCCTGCGCTATCGGCAGCGCTCCTCCAGCGCATCCCCCTCTTCCGCTCCCTCCCACCACTGCGGCAGCGCAGATGGCAGCAGTGTGACCTCGCTGTTCCTGCCTCCTTGTTTTGATCCTGCAGTCTTGATTGTTCAGGCTAATCCCACACTCCCAGCCTTGGCTGCCTGCCAGGACTGTTATTAATGGCACAAAAGCTTCTCATTCCAGCTACTTCTACATCCGCTAATGCTGTTGTTCCCTTCTCTCGCTCCCCCTCTCGCCACATTACAAACTGGAGCTGGAATATATTTTACAAGGGGGAAAAAAAACCCTTCTCTGATCATCCTCACGCGCTGAAGGCTCCACCAGAACCRTACGGAAAAGGCTCCTCAGCTCCAGCAATAAACACCGATGGAAAAGCAGCGAGACCACCCTGCTCACCCTGTGATAAACAGCACATGGATGTGGGGACTTTCCAGCAATCCCTCAGGGAAAGCCAGGATCCCAGGCAGAGGCAGGCACAGCTGCCTGCAAGGCCTCAGGAAAGGGCTGTGCTGCCCAGGGCAGGACTGACGGCAGTGCTCAGTGACGAGGAAGGGCAGCACCCCCGGCACGGCACCTCAGGCACAGCAGCCCCGGCTGCTCTTCAGGCCCCTGGGGCCTCCGCTGCCTCTCCAGGGCCCCCCTGCCCTCCTGGCCCTGCTCTACACAGCAAACACCAAATTCCCATGACTGCAGCTCATTAAATCACGCGCTGAAAGGCAGCTTCATCTGAGCTCCTCACGCGTCATTCCCGTGGCAGGGCCCAAAGTGCCCATGCAAGGCCCAAAGCCGTTTCTGGGTACATCCCCTGTGCCCAGGGAAGGCTGTGCCCTGCCAGCCCCCCACGCTGGCTGTACCCCACCCTCCTCTGCTCTAAATCCCCTCCCAGGGAGGGTCTGTGGGGTAAAGCCCTGGGCAGGCAGGTTGGACCCAGCGACACAACACTGGGGTGCAGGTCCCATGTCAGCTCCACCTGCTCGGACCCGGGGCTGGTGTGGGAGGGGATGGGATGAGGATATTCCCTGGGCCCTCCTGATCTACCAGAGACCAGCAAGCCACCAGGCACAGATCCCTTGGCATTGCCGGGATACAGCTCCCCAAAAAGTCTGGTGCTGTCAGCCGAGCAGGCACCAGCACCACACTCAGCACGCCGAGGGCCACCAGCCACAGATTAGTGAGGTCTGGAGTTGCTCAAACTGCAAACACAGCCAGAGCACGTGTCCCTGGGACCCTCGCATGGAGCAAGCCCACCTTCCTGTGCAGGTCGTGCCACACTGGGAGCATCAATCACGTCTGTTTGGTGTGTGAAGAAACCTGCCCAGTTTGCAGCCCAAGCTGTCGCCCTGGTGAGATGATTCACCACCCTGCCCTCGCTACTTGTGGAAATGCAGCAAAGAGAAAAGCAGCTACAGGCACATTTCTCCTGATTAGGACGGTCAGTACATTTTTAATAAAGGGCTCTTTAAAGATAATCTCATTTCAGTATTTACACATGTTAAACAGGTTACAGAGATCAAGACATAATGAAGTCAAGAAGGAGAGGACAATAAAAGCGTGGTGGGATATTGCAGGGCAGGATATCTCCAGCCTGTTGGTTTGGAGCACAGGGGGGCTGAAACACAGAATGCCAGAAAGATTTCTGTTGGAAGAAACCTTAAAGCTCATCCAGTTCTACCCCATGGGCAGAGACACCTTCCACTAGATCAGACTGCTCCAAGCCCCATCCAACCTGGCCTTGGACACTTCCACTTCCACGGAAGAGCAGTGAAACAGAGGGGCACAAATCCATGGATCCCAGCAGAGGAGGGGGATCAYGCACTGGGAATAACTGGCTGCTCCTCACTCACAACAAATCAGTAGCAGATTTCTGATGCAACCTGTACCTGCAGCTCCTCTTCCTAAACACAGCACCTGCTTGCTCCTTCCCAGCAGGATGGTGCAAGTCTGGACACTCCCAGCTCAGCCAGCAAGTGCAGCCATGTCCCACCCCGACCCCACAACAGGCAGAGCCCTTGTGAACCAGCAAACAGGCCTCAATTCCCTCTCAAATACATCCCCAGCCCCTCGCTACAGCGATCCCAGCCCATCTCCTGCTGGAGCAGCTCTGCCCAGAGCTCTGAACCGGGTGAGCTTACACCTGACCGCAGCAAAATCTGAAACATCCACTACTGGCTCCAGTGTCAGCAGTGGAGCTTCATAAAACTCTGCTCCGAGGCTCTTCACATGCCATGGATTAACCCTGAGGAATTCATAAATTCTCCCAAAATGCACAATATTCCATTTGCTTTATCACGGTGCAATGGCTTGGGGATGGGGGATGCACGAGGTCACCAGGGAGGGAAAATTCAGTCAAGTCTGGGATAATTTCTCTGCTGTGCAAGAGAAAACATTGGTGCCTGTTCAGAGCTCCCGTGTTTCGCTGCTGAGGGTGCAGGAGACAAAAAAGAGCTTTATTTAAACTACTTGATAGTCACGAAAGCAAGCAGAACAAAAGGAAAAATGTATTTGGAGGGAAACATTAGTTCTACAGCTCAAACAGCACTCTGAGTTCCCATTAAGTAACTTTGAGCTGAGACAGGAAGCAGGGAAGGCAGCACCAAGTGCTGGATCATGGAGTGCTGGATCACGGGGGGTAAAGCAAAGGCACCTGGAGCTGCAGGTACTGAGCCCAGCTGCACAGGAACAGGTGAGCTTGAGTGTGAAGCAATTGGATTTTAAGGAGGAAATAACAGAGGAGGCAAGGGAGTCACAGACATAAGGGAGAGAGGGGAGGAACAACAAAAATAGGAGAATAGTTCAAATTGATAAACTTTTTCAAAGCCAGAAGGACTTGCTGCAGGATCTCAGCAAAGAGGTGACAGAACTTCCCCAAGTATATTCTTGCATTTCTACAGATTCAGACCAACTACAGCAGGTATTTTCAAATCAAGAGGTATCTAAAGGAGAGCCTAATGCCCATATTTACGGATGCAAGGGCTGCTACAGCCACAACATGAGCTCTTCTCCCACTAGCGACCCTCCTAAGGAATCTGGTACTTTATTTTTGATTTTAATTTCTTTAGCTGCCACTTCCAGCAGGCAGACGTGTCTCTGTAACCCTCCCAGAACAGGGAGAGCAGGGTGGGTGTCAGGCAAGGTCACCCCAAACCTGAGGGCAGCAGACGTTCTGGATGCAAACAAACACCCCCCAGACCCTGCCCTGGTGCTGGCAGTCGGCACGGCTGGGCTTCCAACTCACCAGATGCTCCCAACTTTCTCCTTGCTAAGCCCCACAGCCTGTGCTTCCCACTCCTAACGCATGAAACGAGGCTTCTGAGCCCCACTGAAGCCCCCAGCCTCTTCTTTTCTTCTCCCAGTGAATACTCCTTTAATCCCATTAGCTCTGCGAGCGCAAAGCCACGCGGGGAGCCCATCCCACCCGCTCCCCACAGAATCCCTAACTCAGACTGCTCTGATCCCAGGAGACTGCGAACAACAAATATTGCTGGGTTTAGGATAAACCCACCCTGATGGTGCCAAGGTATAACACCAGCAGTGTCCCAGGACCCAGAGCTTCCCTTCTGTCGTGTCCCAACGCCACCGAGTGCTGTTCCCGGTGAGCAGGGCTTGGCGCTGCCCGTTCCCAGCCCTTGGCACTGGTAGCTCGTCCTCCCCGGCTCCAGCACACCCACACCTCAGGAATTTTCCTGCACCACACCTACATCTGCCTGCCAACACATGGCACCGGCTCAGGCACCTCCAGCCCCACGCGAGCCTCCCCTGCACACCAGTATCACCAGTACCAGCTGATGGCTGCTCCTATACTGTAGGTCCTGTAGGATTATAGAGTTTGAATAACAGAATCCTGAGGATCTCAAGTGTGCTCTGACATTCTTTGGAAACCACTGCCTTGATGCCTGTAACCTCACCAGGATTTGGGACATCTCTTGGGGAGCTCCCAAACCAGAAATCTCAATGGAGACCCATCCTACATTCAGCTACAACTCCTGTCCTGTGACCCCAAGCACGTTCACATGGGAAGACACCTTGTGTAAAATGCAAAAAGTCACATGATGGCCACACACCTACACAGAACGCTCCGGCCTGCACCTGGGGAAAGAATTTAATCACCAGTTTCTGCTTCCCCACGAGAGCCAAGGCACCACCTGCATCCAAAGCACCAGGTCACCTCTTCCCTGGCTCGTCACACCTGGCACGTGAGGCTCTGGAGAGGCCGTGGCAGCTGCCCTGGGGAACAGCAGCAGCGCTGTGCCAGGGACACGGGGAGAAGGGGGTGAGGATGGGGAAGGTGCCAAAGCAGTCGCACCAATGCGCGCACACAGCATCTTCAGAAGAGAGCGGGTGGCATCAGGGAGGGCCATAGTGGCCAGGAGGGATGAGGACACGCTGCCAGCAAGGATTTCCTGGCAGGCATGAGGAGCCTCAGGGTGGAGGTCTCCCCACACGAGGGCCAGTGGGGTCCCCCTGGAGAAAACACCTCACTGATGTCACCAGCAGGTCCACGGGCAGGGCACAGATGTGCCAACAGACACCAGGGCAAGGGCTTGGGGAAAGCAGGGTCGTTCACTGACCATCCTAGACCTGTTTTTAAAAATCCCCCTCGTCTAGATAACCAACATTAATTCTTATGAGCTTATTTGGTGGTTTAGAGCTGACAAAAGGGACTGGGTGAGGACGGGTGAGATTCCTGCTTCCCAATCAAAGGGCACAGACACAGCAAGGGAAAAGCTGCCACTGCCCTTCCTGAGACAGCAGCATGGACCAGATGGGTCTTTAAGTGGCATTAAGAGGGAGACAGCTCTACTACATCCAGCCCTTTCCTCCAGGGCTAGAAACTCACCGTCCTTACAGCCAACTCTCCACCATGGAGAACCAGCTTTTGGCTTTTTCCCTCTTTGTTCTTCTCTGCCACTTCCTCCCTCGTGTTTACCTTCCGGACCTGCCACCTCCATCCGGCTCACAACTCCTCCTTCTTTGGAAAGTCTTTGAGATGCACATTATACAAGATACACAAAAATAAATTGGTTTTAATCCTCCAGATTCCAGCGCTTCCAAACAAGGATCTTAAGGAGCTTTACAAACAATGGATTAAGCCTTAAGACTCCCGGTGAGGTAAGGAAGTGCCTCTGGCTGAGGCAGAGGGACGTGAGTGAGGCTGAAGGCTGCACAGAGGCACTTCATAGTGCAGAGCTCGCCTGTTTCCATGCAAACAAACATGAATCTATCCCTGATCCATCATCAGCCTAGAGGCACCTTTGCCATTTCACTCCAGACTCTGAAACAGCTCCAGAACCTCCATCTTTCCAACGCCAAATGCTCTTTCCTACCTTTGGGCATCAGTGCTACACAAAACACTCATCCCAAGGAAAATGACCCCGCGGATGGCAGCCCCACTGTGTTCTGACATTCACTTGGAGCACTGTGAAGATTTCCTGACAGCCAGCATTCATTAGCAGAGGTGCAGGACACTTCCAGTGGGCATCCCAAGCAGCCCAGTGGATGCAACCCACAGAGACAGGCACCTCTTCCTGCTTTGCACAACGTGACCATGACTTGACAGGCACCGATCTCTGCTCTGCTGACCAGTGACAGACCCAAGGGAACAGCTGCAGCTGTGCCAGGGGAGGGTTAGGCTGGATATCAGGAAAAGGTTCTTCCCCCAGAGGGTGCTGGGCACTGCCCAGGCTCCCCAGGGAATGGGCATGGCCCCGAGGCTGCCAGAGCTCCACGAGTGTTTGAACACCGCTCTCAGGCACAGGGTGGGATTGCTGGGGCGTCTGTGCAGGGCCAAGACCTGGACTCAACGATTCCTGTGGGTCCCTTCCAGCTCAGGATGCTCCACAATTCTCTGACTTTGGGTCACGAGCTCTGCAGGCTCAGACCTACATAAACACAACATCACTCATTCCTAGCGCACCCCRGTCTGCAAAGCCCTCAGACTTCTTCCCAACTAGATTTTGCATACATGTTGTAAACAAGCTTTACATCCTTTTGATCAGCACTACCCGGGGAGGGGGAGGAGACTTCCTGTCCCACTCTGCCACCGCTCGCTGCGCTCGGCTCTCGCCGCCCCGTGAGCGATGATGACATTTTCTATTTTGGTGGCTTTTTCTTCATATATTTGTAGCGAGCGGCTGCGCTCGGGCCCAGCAGCGCTGTGGATCTCAGTGTGGGTTTTAACTCAGCTTAAAGTGGCAGAGCCATTTGTTGCAGTGTCTCCTTCCCATGCCCAGCCGGACGCTCCCTGTTCCCCAGCCAGACGTTGGCACGCTCCTGGCTCCTCACTTTCCCTGCCAGTCATCCCAGGCAGACATTTTTGCGAAAGAACTTGTTTACAGACAAACCAGGCTGCCGTGTTTTCCTGCCGGTGCTTATCTGCTGCAGATAACTCGGGTTTCTGCTTGCCCACGGGCAACCAGCCAAGCGCTCACCACCGACACCTCCCTGCGCCTCGTGGCCGCTTCACGTGGCCAAACCCTCGCCCTGCTCCGGGAAGCGCAGCCGAGCCCCGCCAACACCGGCACGGGAATGTTCCGTCCTGGCTCCGGCCACATGACGCCGGTTGAAGAGGCAGAAGGTTGGGATCTCCCTCCCTTTGGAAAGAGCAAACGCCCACAGGCTCCAGCGGGCACTGGAAGCCTGAGGACTGTGGGAATGGTTCAAGCGAATGGCTCGTGCTCTCCTGTGACTCCAGCTCACCGCTTCCACGTCCTCCCTGTGCCAGCTCAGAGGAGCTGATGAAATCCACAGGCTGTGGGCAGCCTCGCTGCAGCGCAGGAATGTTCTGGAGTCGGTTACTAACACGGTGCTTTGCATATTGTGTTTCAAACACTACATGCTTCTACAYGCTCCGTGTCAACAGGGGGAAAGGATTGTCAGCCCAAAATGAAGTCCTAATCGGAGCTGTTAGCGATCCAGCAGCTCCCAGGTGTGCTGTGAGGACCCCGCRGGGATATTCCTGCATTAGGCTCAGCCCTTCCCTCCTGAGAACCATCCCAGCTCCTTCTCTAATCATCTTCCCCTGGCTGAGCCCCGTGTGCTCCTCAGCTCTGCCCAGCGTGGCTTCCACAGGATCCACAGCCAGGACAGGTATCCTTGGGATGTTCATCCATGAGCCAGGCATTAGGACCCGGCAGATGCAGGATACTAAACAGGGAGGAAAAACAAACCCAGCATAGATTCTTCTAGGTGAAACCACTTTCAAATTTATAGAATCCTGGAATGGTTTAGGTTGGAAGTGACCTTAAAGCTCTTCCTGTTCCCTCCCACCCTCTGCCATGGGCAGGGACACCTTCCACTGTCCCAGGTTGCTCCAAGCCCCGTCCAACCTGGCCTTGGACACTGCCAGGGATGGGGCAGCCACAGCTTCTCTGGGCACCCTGTGCCAAGGCCTCCCCACCCTCACAGGAAACAATTTCTTCACCATATCCCACCTAACCCTGCCCCCTGTCAGCTTAAAGCCATTAAATTCAAGGGAAAGCAATTTTTTTTCCCCTACAAAAAACACACTCCATGAAGCTGGGGGTGTGCTGCTCTTACAGATGCTCTATGTGAACCAAAATTTGCTGAAATTATTACAGAAACATTCCACCACCTCCCAAAATAAGCAGCTTTGTGTATCTTTGCCTGGCTAAAGGATGAAAAAAGCCCTGCAGAGTGGAGCACAGTTTCCATTTCCTCGCACACTCCTACCAGGGCTGTGCTCACAGAAAACGCTCCGACCTTTCCTCAAAGAAATCTCTGTTTGCTGCTCCTTATAAATTTGCAGAATTTTGGCTCATTTCCATTTCACCCACTTTTGAATACGACGCTCCCCACCCCCACACAACTGTTCCTTTCTCAGGGATGACAGGCTACCCAAAAAAATCCCAGGAGCGCTTGAGCTCCTTGTTCCCTCCCCGGCCGGCACCGCTCCGCCGGCAGACAAAGGAGCACTGGGAATTTCGGACCAACCTGTTGCAGGAAGCCCTTCACCTCAGAATTCAGTGTTCCAGTTTCTCCTAATCCCCAATAACATCATTTTCCCATCACTCCCCTCACCCACGATTTTCTATACAACATTTGCGACACATTTAAAATATTTCATTATTTTCCTATCAAAACTTGAACCTCAAATCCCTTCAGAAAGGCGCAGTGGCTACCAGCAGGATCACCCCACAACCTTGCTCTGTTTTTCCATCACTGCTGATGTGGTGACAAAGAAGGAGATTTTTCAATTTGTTTTGTCCATGAGCCAAAAATTCCTTTTAATGGCCTGAATATGGTGCCTGTGCTGGTCTCTCCCCGCTCCAGCTCAACCCTCGCTTACAACAGCCCCTGCCTACAACACAGAGTTGGCCTCCTTTTGCAGGAAAATAAGGCCAAACCAGCTTGAAAGCATGTTTGGAATCTGGAGATTAATTCCATGTAAACTAATGCATTCAAACCTCTTTGTAGGGCTGCAGCAAGAGCTGGCTGAGCCTGGCGAGAAGTAGGGCAGCGTGTAGGGACAGTGGGGAGGGAGGCGGCCCTGCCTCCAGTGTGGAACCCTTTAGTAAAGCTCACAACCCGTAGTAAAGCCGTATCCTGCTCCGGCGAACCGGCCACACCACAGACCGTCACGCCCGGGCTCACCCRGGGTGACAAAGAGGTGCTGGAGGTGGCAGGAGGGCAGGTCAGGGGTCAGGAGGGCTCCCACGGGAGCCTCTAGCCAGGATCCAGAGCTTTTGTTCAGCACAAAATGCCAGGAGCAACAAAGCCCAGCAGTGCACGGAGCTGCTCCGGGGTGAGCCCCCATCCCTGCCCGTGCTCAGCCCTCCCCTCCCCGCTTCTCTCTACTGTGTCTCTCTCTCTCTCTCTCTCTGGGAGATAAATTATTCAGAATGAAACCATTTTAAACTCCATTGGGATGCTGAGCAAAGCTAAGATGGGTGGTGCTGCAGAGGAGGCTGCCAGGGCCATGACCAGAATCCCAGGCTTCCTCACGCAGAGGTTCCAAGTGCAGCTACAGCCCATCCTGGGACCCTGTGCCAGGAAATACCCCAACATCTCTGAGCACCAAGATCCTGGTGTCCCCATCACACCCAGAGACACCCCATCCACAGGACAGTGAGGCCCAGGGACCTCCCACACCTAGTCCAGCCATGGGAGGCTCCCCAAAGCCACCCCATCAGCCATGTCTGAGCACTAAATGCCCTCCATCCTGGATTCTCCTCCTGTTGTGGGCTATGAAATAGCAGGAATGAGGACAGCTGGGCCGGGTGTGGTTTGCATGGTGACCCTCACGTGCCAGGGCAGCCTGGTGAGCAACACAGTGGCCTCACAGCCATCACATGTCCTTCATGGACACTCCCAACCATCACAGGTCCTTCACGCAGACCCAGGGATGGAAGATGAAAGCAGGGGTGGCCCACTCCTGGGTGCCACATTCCTGCTGGGTGACCCAGCACATCCAGGCTCTCCACGCTGCTGCCACAGCTGGGTGGGAGGAGATGGCTCCCATGACTGGAACATGGTGCCAAGGCCATGGAGGTATCCCCAGTACTCCCTACACTGCCAGGAGCACTGGGCCGCCCTGCCAAAGGAACCAGGCAGGAGGACAGGAGCCATCCCACTGCCCTCCTGCCATGGGAGGGGTCCCCAGGGAGGTCCCCCAACCACCTGCTGGGCTTGAGACCACCACAAGATTGTTTTTACAAGGACTAGAGAGTGTTGGAGAGACTATTTACAAGAGCATGGAGTGACAGGGTAAGGGGAAATGGCTTCCCACTGACAGAGAGCAGGGTTAGGTGGGATACGGCAAAGAAATTCTTCCCTGYCAGAGTGGTGAGGCCCTGCCTGGCAAAGGGTGCCCAGAGAAGCTGTGGCTGCCCCTGGATCCCTGGAAGTGTCCAAGGCCAGGCTGGATGGAGCTTAAAGCAACCTGGGATAGTGGAAGGTGTCCCTGCCCATGGCAGGAGTGGAACTGGATGAGTTTTAATGTCCCTTTCAAACCAAGCCGTGCCATGATTCCCTGATTCCATGACTACACAAGCAGCAGCGCACACAGTCCTTGCACACAAACACCAGTGCAGTGCTTGACTCAGGGCCCCAYGGGTCAGATGAATTCAGGTCAAAGAGGAGAGCATCAACGAGAAGGTAGTTCAGAGAAGAGGGGTTTTGTGTTGTTTTGTTATTAAATGAGGAGACCAAGTAATTAAATGGCCTGGAAAGGATTGTACATTAAAAGTCACTCCAGCACTAAAAATCCAGCTCTGACAGCTCTGGGTGAAGCCCTTTAGGAGTTACCATGGCAGTTGATGCAGCGATTCGCCCACTCGCTCCTCAATAATGCTGGATTATTTTTTTTAATGCTCTTCCACCACAAACAAGCAAATGCTGCTGAAGGAAAAAGTCCTTTCTCCCACCATAAACCCCCATCCTTTATCCCTGCCACAAGCACTCTGCTCGGGAGGAGACAGCAGGTAACAGGGAGCCAAGCCAAACACGCCGCGCTGAACTTCGCTCCCTCCCTCTCCAGGGAGAGAGGAAATTTAAGAAGCAGATTCAGGATTTCAGCATCCATTTCACTCTCCCTCCCCCTCCTGAACTCCCGGGCCCCAACCGGCGATTCAGATGCTCTGTCAGCTGAACGCTGCGCTCGCTTCCTCTCCCCGCCACCAGCTCAGCAACACGCTCCACGGAGATGAGGAAGCCAAGGATTTTTGGAATACATCTTCCCTCCTTTTAATTAAGCGCCCAGGTAGAGCGTTTGCCCCGCGAAGCCGCAGCCAGCGCAGCTGAGGGAGGCAAGTCAGAGCAAGAAGAGACCCAAACAAAGGAAAGCAAACACGGGCTGCAAGGGAGGAGCAGGATACAGCAGCACTGACCTGCCCAGCCATTCTTTTCACAATCAAACCGAGGTCTAGAAACTCCTCTGGCCAAGGGGAAGGCTCCGAACACCCACAGCCAGCTCCCTGGCACAGCCCTCATCCAGGGATCGGGCCAGGAATGAAAACCTCCCAAAGCCCAGCTCCAAGGTTAAGGAAGGGCCTCTCCCCATCTGCTGGATAAACCCCGCTCCTTCCCCAGGGACTTCCCAGCTCCAGGGGCACCCCAGGACCAGGGGCTGCCGTAGGTCAGCCCCCACAGCTCCGAGTGGAGTGAGGCAGATGGAGAGAGGGAATAAGCAGCTTCCAGCACTAAGCCGGGGAAGGCAGGACTGAGCCTGTGTGCCCACACGCCAGAGGCACGGAATTCCCAGGACTCAGGGTGCCAGAGCGCAGCCGGAACGGGACCACACCAATGGCCAGTCTTCTCGCCCCAGCAACACGTACTGCTGGCTCCACAGAAATAATATTCCTCATTCTTCAGCCAGCAGAAATTATTTGTTACAATAAATACTTGCCCTGAAAGCCTGGAGGCTTTACTAACAAAGCTGGGTTTGCTCGCAGGCTGCCAGGTTTGGGAACTGGTTTAATCAGCTGGGGAAGCTCAGGGAGCATGTTCCGGCTGCGCGAGACATTCCCAGTGCAAAGAGCCGCTGTTGGCTGGTTCCCACAGTCCCCCCGACTCCAACTCTCAGCAACCAAAAATTCTTTACTAATAAGGGTGGGGAGGCCCTGGCACAGGTTGCCCAGAGAGGCTTTGGACTCTCAATCCCTGGAAGTGTCCAAGGCCAGGTTGGACAGGGCTTGGAGCAACCCGGGACTGGGGAAGAAGTCCGTGCCCATGGCAGGTCCTTCCCAACCCAAATCATTCTGGGATTCAACGATTCTATAACCCAAAAGAACTCAAACTCGGACAGGTTTTGCCACAGTACGAACTGGGAAAAATCATTCATCGTTCCTCCAAAGGGCCCATCCATGGAGAGATCCGTGTGTCCGGCGAGGGACAGCCACCACGCTGGAGCGCATCTCCAGCCCACGCCCCAGCAAGCAGCAAGCCAACAACTTTCAAGATGAATTAAGGGCACAGCGTCCGTGGAGTTCCGCTGGTGGAAGGCAGCTTTGTTAAACTGAAATGAAAGCTAAACCCGGGCTCCGCTCAGCCCATTGTTCCCGGCCTCCTCTAATAGCTGTTGTCTCTCCTCCATCCCTCCCAGGCTCCGCACGCTCAGCTGTGACTCTTTGTGCCTCCCTTTCCCTGCCTTCTGCTTGTTTGTCCTTTTGATCTCCAGTTCTCAGCTTGTGTTTTCTGCTGCGTCCCCATCCCCCCACGCCTGATTTCCACTTTTATTAGGGTGCGAGGCAGCGCGGCTCCGAGGAGGAACAATGCACCGGGGCTGAAAAGGCTTTGAAGCTGAATTGGGTTGTTTACCCAGAGATTCCCCAATCTCCTCCTGAAATAAAATAGTATTTTACCTCCACCACAGCGCTCGCTGTTTGGTTTCAGTTGGAAGCAATTATAAGCAGCTGATGGTGTGGTAAATGTGGTGCAGGAGCACATGAGTGTGATCGCCTAAAAAATAAATAAAAATGAAAATCAGATAACTGCACCTCACAAAGCCCACAGTTTCTAGGAGAAATTATTCTGGAGTTCAGTTGTAAGGATTCTGCTGTTGCAAGGGCAGGTTAAAGCCTCAACCAGCTCCTAAAAGCCCCTACGAGCCAGCACAGCAGTTTGGGTTTGATACAACTGTGCCTTCCTTCAGCACCGAGCAGGACCACCAAACAGCTGCTTTTCCATCCAAGTTCCTCTAACTCCAAAGCATCACTTCAAATAACACATGCTCCTCTGAGTTTAAATACTCAAATTCTTCACAGAATCACTGAGGTCGGAAAAAACCTCCAGGGTCATCGAGTCCAACCYGTGACCGATCCCCACCTTGTCACCCACACCAGAGCACTGAGTGCAACATTCAGTCACTCCTTGAACACCTCCAGGGATGGGGATTCCACCACCTCTTTTAAAGCTGGGCCACTTGGAGCAAATGCCAAAGTCTCACCAGGCAGCTCCTGCCACATCCTGGTGTGGGCAGAGCAGGGAGGACCCTGAGCCCCACAGGCACCGCTCACATCCCAGAAGTCCCTCACGAGCTGCAGCAGCTCCCAAAGCCAATCCCGGGGTTGGGTAACACTATCTGTAAATTAAGAGGCAGAAGGGCAGATAAAAACCAAAATACCATGAGCTATGGAGATAAGATTCGTTCGTTGGTTCGTTACCACCCAGACTCACACCCTGCCACGGCAGGATGAGCGTGATGAGGGGCCCTGGGGTGCCTAATGCCATGGGCAGGGCTCAGAGTCTGGCACTGCCTGGGGTAAAGAGCCAACAAGGAGCAAAACACCCCAAAAATGCCATGGACTCCTGAGCTGGGTTAGTCACCAGCAGCCAACGCCATCCCCAGGATGGCCAACCCTACCTGGGCAGGGAACATGTTAACCCAGGGGAAGAGGAGAGGCTGGGGCAGCCTGGAAGGTTTGCACCTCAAACCAGCCACAACCATCAGACCTGAGCAGAAATAAATAGAATATTTCTGGGAGAAAGGTCCACAAGCACCCCAGGAACCCAGGTGAGGACAAACAGGCCAGCAGGAGCTGTCCCCCGCTCCCAGCACAGCCTGCCACAGGCCCAACTCAAAGCTAAAACAAATTAAACATCAGCAAAACCTCACGCAAAGGGTACGGTTATGTTTCTTCACTGCAGACAGGTAAATTTTCAAGCTGACTGACCAGACAAAGAAAGCAAAAAACAGCTGAGGCTGAATTATGCTGCTCTGACTACAAGCTCTGCACTCTGTTGCTGGGAATTCAGGAGTCGCAGGCCATGGAGCAGGTTTGGGAGCTGCTAATCAATGACTGAAATGAAAGATGATGCTTCTCATGATGCACACAGGGAAGAGAGATTAAGTCTCTGCAGATCAGGTTTATTTCCTTACCATCACGACATGCTAAAAAAATTAAGGCAATACTAAAGAGAACATAATTTTATGCAAAGAGCTTTTTTTTTTTTATGGAATAAGATGTCATTAAAAAAAAAAAAATCTACCTGCAAACTCCACAGCCGGACACAGCCTCCTCTAAAGAACATGGGAAATGAGGTGCCCAGAAGTTCCCGGGCAGCCTAGCCCAGGCTTGGCTACTTTGGCCTAGTTCAGTTACGGGGCAGTGAGAAATTCAAGCAAAATTCACACTATTCAAGTGCTTAAAAAAAAAAAATTATCTCACAGCCTACCATGAATAACTGTGGAGATTAGGTATTTGCCAAATTTTCCCAAAAAAAGCAGTCCTAAAAACCTGAAAAACCTGTCAACACAGGGGTGGTTCTCACCCCAACTCACCCCCAGGAGTTCAGGGCTGAAGGCCCAGTGATGACCCAACATCAGACTAATGACCTGTTTGGAYTTTGCTCACGCAACTGCAGTATTTGACCTAAATTCTTTTAAAAAAGGTGGAAAGTGGCCCTGTGGCTCCTCCAACACACACTGGTCCGGTGACAGAGAGGTATGGAACCCCCTGTACCGAACAGGTCTCAGACCCCTGGCCTCCCCAGCACCCAGCAATGCCAGCTCCACCACACAGGACACCGAGCATTCAGGTTTGTGCCTTGAAAAGGACAAAAAGATGAAATTCAGAACCTGTGGGTGTCCAGGGCACATTCCTTACTCCTCCCTACTCCTCCTTCGGCCCGGCTGTGCCTTTCTGACTACTCCCGAGTTACAYGTTCCCTGGACATTCTCATTTCTCCTCTGCTTTAAACAGGTTTTTATGATAAAAATATGATAATGGCCCTAGAGCAGGCAGATTGGAGAAAGAACAGGCGAGCATCCCCAAATTCAAGCGCACATACACCGTGCATGTATGTTAAAAACAGGGGATTTGCCAGCAGAGCAGTAACTCCACAAGGTATGTCACTAATTGCTTTGAATTCCCCAAAAAGAAAACTAGGAGCTTCTCATGAGTTGTTTGAAAACRAAACTGTTGATAACTTGAAAATATTTGTCCAGTTACTACAATAAAAATACTTCTGGTTTAAGCAGCAGCGAGGGAAGCTCCCAGTGAGGTTCACTGCCAGGATTCTGGGTCTGCTGGTGGCCTGGTGCTCAGGAGGTCCGGGGACAGCACAAGGAAGAGCTCAGCAGATCCTGAAGCTCCATTCGAGATGTTTCTCATGAGAAAGATAGGAATTACGGGCTGCAAACAGAAGGAACATCTGCTGGGTAGCAGCAGCCATCCGGGCTCACCGTGGCGYGGGAAGGGAAATCCTCTGCGGACCTTCCATGGTGAGCAGAACAAGCCCCACTAACAAGGTACTGCTGGTCACAGACTGACATCAAAGCAGAAAACACCCACAGCAGGTTTTTGGGTAAATTACTCTTCCTGGCACGTGTGTGATGGCGGCTGAAACCCTGATCAGCAGGCAAGGGGGTTAGTCAGGGTTTGGGGCAGGCTGGGAATGGAGCTCAGCCTATGTGGCCACACTGAGCCTGAGTATGGAACAGTTTTGCAACACCCTTTGGAGCTCAAATAATTTAATTTTTTAAACCATGATGTAAAACATTCACTGTTCACTGTCAGTCATGCAGGTGAGCAGTTGCAAGCACACACCAAATTTTCAAGGCGATCTGCAAGGCTGCTTCGGTCTCTTTCCGTGTCTACAAAGAGAGCATTCCTGCCTGCACTTGGTATCTCCCTGTTTTCCAGAGCTTAAATGCTGAAAAAAGCAAGACTAAAAAAAGAAATCACGACACTGAACCAGCCGACTTCATAAAACTGTTTCTAAACACCTACTCAGCCAAACCTGCGCAAGAGGGGAGCAAAACACGATCTGCACACTCAGCCGGCTGTTCACCTTTCCCCTGAACACCCAAAAGGCTCCCAACAACCCCTCGGGCTGCAGGAGATGGTTTTGGTTTCCCTCGTGGATTGATTAAGGTGGGGCAACCCTCAATTCCAGGCCCAGGGCCGGGTTTGCAGGGAGCCTCCAGCACAAAGGCCCTTCCCAAAGGCCGGCGAGGGCAGGGGGAGCGGCCGGCGCAGCCGTCACAGCCATGTGTCCTCCAGCAGACCCTGTCTGGAGGGAGGGAGGGGGCTGGAGCCGCTCGATCCCCGCTCGGGGAAGCCAGATGCGAGGCCTGGCACTGACGCCAGCAGCAGAGCTATTTTTACCAACCAATGGATGCGGCGCCGGAGCAGGAGCTGGAACTGGAGCTGCTGCTCCTCTCCCAGCTCGCCGCGCTCCGCCGGGCTGGAGGGATCCGGCCGGCTCTCGGGGCCCAGCACGGAATTCAGGCACCATCCACACAGCACAAGGTTTTCTGCCCACACCATCTCCAAGAGTGAATCTCCCATCAGAATCCAGAGAAAAATCCATTAAATCACTTAGCACAGAAAGGCCTGAATCTTCCGATCTGAGTGATCATTCCTCCCGGCCATGGTGACACCCACCTGCACCCCAAGCCCTTTCCAAGGTCAGCTCCCTCCTTCCTGGACAAGGCAACAGCACACACCAAATCCCATGTGGAAAAAACAGCAAGACAATAGAAGTTTAACTCAGGTACATTCAGATTACTCTGTGCATGTCACTGGTTTTGACCAGACTTTCAAAGGCTTCTCTCATTTCTGGAAGCTGCATGCCAGGAATACCTGCTGGAATTATCAGAGCAACACCAGCCTTCCTAGTGCTCTCTCCATTTTCTCAGGCTTCCTTCCTGGCTTCCTTCCAGTATTCCCATCTCTTACAGAAGATCCTGTTTTCCTTCATCGTCTGGCTTGTCTCCTCCTCTTCCTTCTCATTGCCACCCACTCGTTTTTTCATCTTTCCCAATATTGTATTCGCTACATCCTCTCTCCCCGTGCCGCCCTGCAAACCACCCTCCAGAGCCGGGTATGAGATGTGCTGCACATCCTYGTGTCCGGGATAACACCCAGGTCAGGAGCTGTTTTTGCTCGCCCACACCCTGACAGAGCACATGGCTTCTCCCTGGAGCATCTCCATGTCTGAGAAACTCCCCAGCCCAGCCCCACAGGCACCCCATGGATCCACTGCTGCCCAGACTTGGGAGATGGAGTTTGCTCAGAGAAGCAACACAAGCTTTTCCCTTTCCTCCCTCCCTTCCTCTAGCCTGGATTGAGAAAACCACACACAACAGAGAGGTCCTGACAGCCTCCTCCACACCGTTCCCACTGCAAGAACTCCAAGATCATCAAGTCCAATGTTTGACCAAATCCCACTATGCCCACTAAACCATATCCCAATGTACCACACTGACTCCTGTTTTTAGAAATCTTCCAGGGATGAGACTGTGTTAAGGGTACAAGAGCAAACACAAAGAACAAAAAGTAACAGTCTGGTAACTGCCTGAGCCCTTACTGGTCCGGGCTTCCAAGGCCAGTCACCAGTAGGACCACAGTGTTGGTTCACCATGGAACCATGGAATGGTTTGGGTTTGCAGGGACACCTTCCACCAGAGCAGGTTGCTCCAAGCCTCATCCAACCTGGCCTCGAATAATTCCATCTGGAAATTCTCTGTGGAAACTCCTTCCCTACACCCTTACAACCACCCCTTGTCTCCCCACAACCCCTCCCTTTGCTGCTCATTCCCCTGGGCACAGCAGCCAGCTGAGAACCTGCGGTGCCCTCACTCACCTCCTGCCACCAGCACGGCCGGGCCGCAGGATGGGAATGGAGCATCCCACAGGACGGGAATGGAGCATCCTGGCATGAGGCTCCCGCACCGCGTTCCAGGGGGTGCCAGCAGGGATCGCGGCCGGCTGCTGTGCTGATGCTGCACTTGCCACTAATGGAATATTATAATGCAGCCCTTAAAGTGACACCGCGCTGAGCACGGTAGGATTCACTCCCACGGCTGGGATTCACTCCCAGGGTCAGCAAAGAGCATGGAAACACTCCTCTCTCCCCTCTTTCCTAATGGAGCAGCCAAATGAACTCCACTCCTGCATTTACCTGGGACAAGTTAGAAATGTCAGTATCTCCCAAGTCATGAAAAGTGTTAAGTTTTACTGAAGTCTCAACTATGAGGAAACAACTTTTGAGAATCCTTGTGCTTTCCAAAGGTACGGATAATTCGGATGAGCCTGGACTTTACCTTTTCTATTACCTCCACTGAACTTTAATCGCACATTTATTTAAAGTTCTGGGCTGCATTTCTATTTATTTATCAGAATAAGAAAATTAATGTCATACTGTTGTGTCTTCCTTAAGGTACAGATACTCAATATGGAAAAACCTACAGAAAAACCTAATACCTCTCCTACAGTAAAGCCTAAAAACCAACATAAAGACCAGCCGCACACAAGGTTTTGTGATATCCCCAGGCAGAAGAGAAGAATCCTACAGTAAAAGTTTCACCAGAAAAGAAACATAGAAAAAGAACCAAATTATTCCTGCACAAGTGACCAGGAAGTTCCTCGGCTCCAACAGGGATCTTGGTGCACCATCTGTATGGGATCAGCTCCAGGCCATCCAAACCCACGGCTGATCCCAGGGCGGCAACTCGCCAGAAGAGCCTTTGGAGCCCTGGATAAGCTCTTTTCTTCCCCTCTCTCTTCACCCCCATTTGCCCCCTTTTATATTTAACCCAGATAAGGGAAATGTGAGTGACAAGCAGGCGCTGCCGCCGCTGGAGCGGGATCRCACTCCCGCCTGTGCGAAACGCCGCTCTGGAAGCAATTTGTCTTCCCATCTCATTTCACATGGGAAGCCCATCCGCCAGCGGGGCCGTGCCCCCGCCCAGCCCCTCCCTCCTGGAGCCCGGCACACAAGGGGACATTGTCCCCCCGAATGACAAACAGTTTTGTGACGCCAAGGCTGGAAAGCGCATCAGACAGGTGCAGGGAAGCTTGGAAAATCGGTGCGTACGCGGCGCCACGATTTGGGGACAAGTTAATTCCTAGGGAGAACACACACGGAATGCCAACAATAGGCTGGGGGGAAGCGAGCAGGCTGGGGGCGGTGGGGGGTGTTCCGTGCTCTGCCCCTCTTCCCAGTTCTCCCACCACACACACGGGCTCCGGCTCCATCAGGATGGATCGCTTCTCCCGGGGTTTATGGAGCTGCAACCATGGCTCAGCTGAGGAACAAGGACACACAGGCACAGCTTTCAAACTCTAAGCAAAGCTTAGTTGTCTCAAAGAAGCAACTTCACTGCCCAACCAGGATAAAGCATGGAAAATATTTGTAGGGAAGGCAGGGGAAAAACCCCTTTAACCTCGAAGGCAGAGCAGCCTCACACTGCTGGTATGTTCACAACACAACACTGGCTCGTCTTGGTGGTGCCCAGTGACAGGACAAGGAGCAATGGCCATGAACTAAACCACAAGAAGTTCCACCTCAACATCAGGAAGAGCTTCTTCCCATGGRGGGTGGCAGACGCTGGAGCAGCTGCCCAGGGAGGTTGTGGAGCCTCCCTGTCTGGAGACATTCCAAACCCACCTGGACACCTTCCTATGGCACCTGCGCCAGGTGCCCCTGCCTTGGGCTGGGTGATCTCCAGAGGCCCCTTCCAACCCTAAACATTTGGTGATTCCTGTCATGGCATCTCCAGGAGCTCCAGCTCTCATTTGATCCATTTTCCCTACAGAAGGGATTTTTAAGCACGGAAGACAAAGCCCAGGTAACTGCCAGGACGTGTCTCTGCAGGAACCATTCCCAGCCAGTTCCAGACAAGTGACCCCACCAAGACACACCAAAAACCGGGAGGACCAGGTGAGCTCTGCTGCCATCACACCACCAACTTATTCAATTATCTTAAGGTTTTCAGTCGTATTTTTAAATATGCACCAAGTGGTTCATACAACAGAAAACATAGAGCCAAGATCTTGAAAAACACAGCTGGTGTATAATAACTGCACCACCTTTAAAGACCACTTTTAATCAACTTTTAAGTCCTCATCACACCCAAGGTTTCACCCGAAAGCACCACCACATCCAGTGATTCCACCCTCTTCAGTGACCTGCCACACGTGCACTTCAGAGCAGGGAACTAATTCAGATGGAAACAAATACAGCCAGACAAAAAAAATTCATCTTTTTTAAAAATAAAAATAAAATTTGCTGTCTCTAACCCAGTTCCAACAGGCCCACAAGCGGCTGTGCCGGCACAATGGATGGGAAGCATTTAAGCAGAAGGAGCTGACATGAAATACCGTTTTTAATGGGTTTACAGAAAACCAAGACTAGTAACAGAAATTACAACATGCAGAAAAGGTCTTAATTCCCTCCACCCCAATAAATATATTTCTGTATTCAACATTTAAGCAGGAAGCAGATCAAAAACCAGACTCAGATGAGGTGTTTTTCATGAAAGCCATATGGGAACGCCGCTGTTGGATCCCTGCAGCCACCCCCACCAGCCTCGCTGCTGCCCAGGACCACAAACTTGTTGGAGCAGCTGCACTGACTCAGGCAGCAGAGCCACGCCGGGCTCCAGCCACGCTGCCAGGAGGAGGGAGATCCGCCCGACTGGGAAGGACTGGGAAGGACCGTGATCCACCCAGGCTGTTAGTCAGCCCTCGGCACTGCACGCAACGCTCCGGTGGGTACAACTGACATTCAAATCACTGCAAAGCTGCTCTGCCTTGACAAAAAATAATTTTAAAATGCACCACTACTGCCAGATGTGAAAAATTYCTCCGGTCTGGTTTCCTGGAGGGAGCAGGAAGGGAGGCTGTGACCACCTCGCCCCACGTGTGTCTGGGTCGCTCCTGCTCGGCTTCCAGCATTACCTCTCCGCAGGGAATGCACCTCTCCGTCTCTCCCAGACGAAATGCCCCAAACCCGTGGAGTGAAACAGCATCACATCCACATGAGGAAAAGCCCCTGGCAGGACCCCGGGATCGGGAGCGGTTCGTGCCGTGCCGGCACAGCCGACGTGCTCCGGCACCGTGCAGAGCTGGCAGCCAGCCCTGCTCATGTGCCTTTCCTGGAGCCTCTTCCAGCTCCTCCTCAGGGGAGCCTGCCGGGACAGAGCCTTCCAGCCAGGAGAGCTCCGGCAGCCGCCTCCTCACCAGCGCTTCCCAGAGAGCAGCCCCGAGTCTGCGGATTCAGTGACCACACCCCATACCTGGAGGGTTCTGGTGGGATAGAGGTGCTTCAGAGACCACCAGGGCTCCCACTGCACCTGGAACTGAGGACTTGACCCAAATCCCATCCACATGGCACCGTCTGAAGGATCCCACCATGTCAGACACACTTGTCCCACTGTGCCTCGGCTCCCTGAAGCTGGAGGTGCCCCACTACGCTCCCCAAGGAATTTTTCCACAACACAGGATGATATTCCCCAAGCAGCTTTTTTAAAATCCATATTTGTATTCCCAGAGCAGTTTTTTGATGACACCTCTGCAACGTCTGGTGACCAGTTTGGATTTCTACACGATTTTCACAGCTAGAATGATCTATCGTTTACAGATAACTCCACAGAAAGTTGTCTTTACGTGTTGTTTCCTTTGGAGCCATTGGTTCTTTGTCCCTCCCAGAACTCTGGAAGTCTGAAGAACCAAGTGGTTTGGGGAAGTTTCTTTAATAGAATCATGGAATGGTTTGGGTCAGAAGGGACCTTAAAACCCATCCAGTTCCGCCCCCTGCCATGGGCAGGGACACCTTCCACTAGCCCAGGCTGCTCCAAGCCCCGTCCAGCCGGGCCTTGGATACTCCCAGGGATCCAGGGGCAGCCATAGCTTCTCTGGGCACCTGTGCCAGGCAGGGCCTCACCACCCTCAGAGGAAAGAATTCCTTCCCAATATTCAGCTCCCAAGTAACCCCATTACTAAACACCGAAGCAATTTTTGGCCAAAGCAGAGCAAAGATGATGCCCACCAAGCTGAGCTGCTGTGACAAGTGACCTGCACTCAGGATTGGAAGATGCACCACAACAGGGTGAGGAAACAGAGCAGCTCTTAAAAATAAATAGAAGTCAAAGCTCATTTTCACAAATTTTCCTCATCCCTCCTCTCAGCAGCTGGAATTTACCCCCCCACAGCTGCCTGGGGCTTCATGAAGGACAGACCTAGAACYCACCACCCAGATTTTAGGTTTTAGAGTCGTTCACCATCCCCTGAGAAGACACAGAAGCCACCTCTCAGAATAAAAGCACTTGCTATTAAACCACAAGCACATAACACTCCCCCATCCGTAAGAAAATGTACAGCAGCTTTTTCCTAGCGTTACTCCCAAAGACCAGACAGGTCAGGAAGAGCCATCAGCAGAATTCACTCTTCTTCTCTAAGAAACAGTGGGTTGTGAGCTCTGCCCAGCTCTGCTGCTGAGGGCGTGTGCAGAGTATCTTTGGGCTAAAATACTGCTTTCATGTGTAAAATTTAACCACATTTACACCTTAAATACCATCCTTAGAAGCATCCAGGCCAACCAGCTCCTTAGCACTCCCTCCCAGGGAGGTGGGACACCGGAACTGGTCGGGCTGGTTGCTATATAAAGTCTCAAGCACGCTGGGTTCTAGTTTTCATTAAAGATTAAGTCAGGTTCTGCCGAGGCTTAGGAAAAATACTGGAAATCGCCGGTCCTAATGATTCCTCAGGCTGTCAGTAGGAACTGAGTATTTTTCCTAGCACGGGACTAATGGACACAGAAATTCCCAGTCTGACCACTCCCATGGGACACAGTAACAGCAGCGTTTTGCACAGGGAACACACCTCCAGCTGCTTTCCCAAAGATGCTCCAACAGYCCCCACAGGACGTGCGGGCAGGAGCTTTGCAAAGTGCCAATGACAATTCCAAAGGCAGCTCCCCGTCCTGCCTGCAATTTTTGAAGAATTTAACCAGGAAGGCGGAGGCAGGGTCAGGCTGGGGAGTTATCCAAAGTCTTGGATCAAGCATTGATAAATGCCAGGTTTGGAAGGAGCAGGGAAAGGATGGAGCTCATAGAATCATGGAATGGTTTGGGTGGCAAGGGATGTTAAAGYTCATCCAGTCCCATCCCCTGCCATGGGCAGGGACACCTTCCACTAGACCAGGTTGCTCCAAGCCCCAGCCAACGTGGTCTTGGAGTTCTGGGGTTTGGATCTCAGGGCAAGGCACCCCAGCCTCTGTACAGAGGGGACGACTCCCAACATCCACCTTCCAGAGCTCCTTTCCACCCCTCAGCTACATCCTCTCCCACAGGACTCTGTTCTGAGATGGAACAACTTCCTTGTTTTTCAGCTCCCGGGAGGTTTCCCAGTGACACGCAGCTCCTGGTGAGACTGAGACTGAAGATTATTTTGTGCAGAACCAGCTGACATTTGGAAAAGTTTAAATATCAAAATTTCCTCCTCTGTAAAAACTGAAAATAATACATACAGAACACATGACATATCGCTGGCATTTCACAGCTTGACTCAATCTCCAGTTTGCAGGCAAACTCTTCAAACCCTCTTCAATTTAAAAAGATGCATCTAGGCTCAAAAAATATGGGAAGTGCCCATTACTTCCTCACTGGAGTTGTATTAATACCTTCTGTGTCGAGATCTAAAGTCTGTCCTCCTTGGCAAATAATGCTGARCTTAAATAGGCTTTTAAAATCATTTTACATCAATTAAAATATGTTAAATATATCGTTTGTAGACATCACTAATGCTACTTTTCCTGCCTGTACAAAAATAAAACSGTGTTTGAGTCATAAACTCATCTCAGCATCAAATATTGAGGTTCTCTGACCAGATTAGGAGTTGAAGATCCTAAAGCAACGTGGCCTCTGTGCTGTCCAGTTATTCACAGATTTTAAATCTCACAATCATTTATTTTTTAAATTCTGATTTAGTATACATTCCATAGTAACTACTGAAAAAACCACCACAGGAGTTGATTATGCCAGTGAAATCAAAACACTTGCCTTTGAAAAGAACATCCCTAATTACAATCACTGGTTTATACAGTCCAAATTTTACTATATTTCATTTATTATTTGTTGCTGTATCACTTTCTTAATATGCATCTGCTAAGGAAGAAACATTCTGCTTCTAATGCTTCTAATTACCAGTATCTTTTTTTTTTAAGATTACTTTTTAAGTTAAATAATTTATTTGAAAAGAAATGTTTCTAGAGGTGCCTCAAGTAAAAAATTGTTTAACATGTGTTTTACAGCCTTTCCAAACTCTTTTTATGGTCCTGGAGCCTGGCCACATTTGTGGAAAAATGCAATGTTTCGGCTTCAATTTGTCTGTAATTTCAGTGGGATGTTGCAAAACTCTTTAGGAGAGAACACAGCCAGAGTTTCAGCCAGTTTTTCAATTAATATTTGAAAAAAATCACTTTTTTAACAGCCACGGAACCCAACTTCCCTCATGCAAATCTCCTGCCTGACATCACTTCCCACTGACAAGGTTTTTTTCCGCACCTTTCCCTGATCCCAGTTTGGGGTTCAGGTGATGGTACTGCAGATCCCCGGCACAGCAGAACCTCCTCCCCCAGCAGGAACATCCCAAAGGGATGAAGGACAGGCACCAGCAGACGGTGGCACCCAAGGCCATGCCCCAGCTTCAGACYCTGACTTCCTGCCTGCATAAACCACTCCTCGTTTTCTTAACACAGCCCACCTGCACCCCCGCAGCCACATCACCTCCAAGCAGATCCCACCACCATCCATGAGGAAGAGCGCATCATTTCCACTAAAACAACAGCTCTTACTGGCCTGCGTGTCCACCCCTCTGACTCCAACTGCAGCTTCCTGCTCTCCACAGAGAGCTCCCGTGGAGCTGGATGCTCTCCCACCACCGAAAAGGACGCTAATATTTGGAGTAAGGATTTGGAGAGGGCTGTTTGTAAGAGACAGGGTTGGAAGCAGGACACGGACAGCAGGAGGAACATCCGGAATGAGAAAGGGCCACATTCAATGCGAGACTCGCGGATGTGCGGAACTCGAGGACGGGCTGAGCAGAGGCTGCTCAGGACCGACGATGTGCAACACTTCCCCGAGAGCTGCTCCGGTATTTTTAGCCTGGTTTCCTGAGGAAATGAGGCCCCCGGCTGCAGCGAGCCCCCCGCTCCCCGGCACAGCCCGGAGGAAGAGAGGGGCTCGGCAGCCGAGCGGGAGACACTCGTCCCTGCGGGAAGGTGAGCGCCCGGTCACTGCCCGGCCTCCCCAGCCCGGGGCTGAGCATGTCCTGCCAAAGCCAGGAGCGGTTTGGGAACGGGGAAGGAGAAGCTCTGCAAGGGGGACTCCATTTTGCACAAGAAGCTCTGTGCTTGTGCTGGAACCAAGGCACCCAAATTCCTATGGGATGAGGGTAGGACAGAAGGCTGGACAGGGTTTGGAGCAACCTGGTCTAGTGGAAGGTGTCCCTGCCCACAGCAAGGGGTAGAACTGGAGTATCTTTAAAGTCTCTTYCAACCAAAACCATTCCACGATTCTACAAAGTGCTCAACCAGACATATTCCCTATGCAGAGGCCATTTCTCCAGCTTCTCACTCTCCCCCATTCAGAAGTTTTCATGTCCCCACACCCTGGGGGCACAAATACAGGCTCTGGRTGACAAGACACCTGCCCTGAGGCCACGTTTGCTCACGTGTGGTGTCACCAGACCTGCAGCAGTGAGTGGCCGTGGGCTCTTGTGCCCCACCACCACCATCCCCAGGGCCACCACAGCTGCAGACGGTCACAAGTGATTTACTGTCACTTTAAAGCTCACTGCAATCCCAAGTCAGCAGGCCAGGCCTAAAATGTGCTAAGTCAGTGGTTTCTGTACAGTAACGGCACATCACTTCCKTGGGGAACTGTAAAAACTGACTCGCTCTCTACACCGAACCCTAAAAGCAAGAAATCACCACACAAAGCAAGATCTCGGATAACTTGTCACTGTGGAAGAGTAAATGGGAGAAAGTCAGAAAAATTCAAGGAAAAAAACAGACAAATGGATCAGGAGAGTCTCTGAGCCAGAGACCCARAGGGTCACCTTTGCCAGAGCTCAGATGTGGTATTTGAGACAAAAAACATTTTGTAATGTGGTTATGCTCGGAAGCAGTGAAATGCTATTTAAAAACAATAAAACACTGACTAGGAAGAAAATGTAAGGTGAGACTGAAGGTTTTGGAAATGCAGAGCATGCTCTGCAGTCCCTGGCGGGTGAGCAGGCAGGAAGGGACAGGAGCACCCACCACCCACAGCCCAGCCAGCTCCTCTCCAACCACTGCTCAGCTATAATCAGCTGAAGAGAACAGCAGCAAAAATTCTCCCACCATACCTGAAAACCTAAGTCCTTCTGAAAAGGTTTTCCTACCTCCAGATCCACCCTGTGATACCTGCATGAATTAAATATGCAGATGTGCACTCAGCCCCTGCCAGGAAGGAACCGAGACACCTCAGGTGCACGTCAGACCCTTTTGGGGTAACCTCATCTACTGGCTCAGAGGAAARCCCTCACAGCCTTAGAAAAAGATGCCCAAACTTTGGTTCTTCACCCTGAAAACCAGTCACAAACAGGTATTTTAGTTAYTAGAGAAATGGTCTCACATTCCCAGTGCTGGCTGGTTGGTCCTGTCAGATAAACTCCATCTCAAACTGTCAGCGACATTTTCCATCTTCCCCCTTGGCCTCCCCCTCCCACCATCCTCTTGAAAGTCCAACAAACCCTTTCCCAGGTTTTCAAGCCCTACCACAGCTTGTTTATAATCCCAGCTTCTTGCCCAAACTGAGATACAAATGGGACTTCCACCACACCCTGCAGTTGTGCAGCTCACAGGGCACTTAAAAKTAAAATAGTAAGTTTTTAAACACCAAATCAGATGCAAAACTAAGTGGCCAAAGCCATGAAGAACAAACCAACCATCTAACATAGAAAACCCTGGAAAACTGTTAGGAACAATAGTGTACTACTTTAAAAAACTTCCAGAGCTTTCTGTGGGAAGGAGGAATCGCTGTTATCAGYCTAAGGAAGAAATGAGAAACTCATTGTCCCCAGCTTGGGAGGGGAAAGGGGACAGTATCTGGACGGGACCTCAGCGTGCTCCTGGCTGGGAGCTGATAGAGAACCGGCCTTGGCAAAGGGAAATTCCGTTACCCAGCCCGAGGAAAGGGCTGGGGAGCCGGGCTGGATATCTGTGCTCGAATATCACCAGTCATTACCCCAACACAGAATCACTCCATGAAGGAGCACCACTGTCACTATCACCCCACCAGCGCCAAACCGACGGGCAGAGCCCCAACACCCCGAAACGGAGCTGGGCCCTCAGCAACCCCCAAAAATACTTGGAAAGCAAATCTAAAATGTAAGGCAGGGCACACATCCTGTTTTTCTGGAGCTATACAGTTTCTGAAGTGTTATAAAAATGATTTGCCACTGAGCGAGCCAAATGTATTGGAAAGATAGAAGCAGYGCCTGGGGTGGAAAGAAGGTGTTTTTAGCACGCTCGGGCCAATTAAGATCTCGAAGGTTTCCAAGCACTCCCCTCCTCTTAACCCAACAGAAGGAAACTGAGTTTAGCAACTTATTTAGGGTTTCATTTGCTAATTTGCAAAAACAAGGAGAAATCTTCCCCTGCTCTCCAGCATCTTGTTGGGGAAGCTCCTGCCAACACGCGAGCGTCGCTGCCAACAGCTCAACCCGGCGTGACCCAAAGTTCTCCCGGCGGTGCCGGCGCGCGGCTGCGGGAACGCGGGGAGGGAGCGGGGCTGCGCTGCTGCGGAGACAGCCCAGGGGGGTTATCAGAACCCTGACATCACAGCTGCTGCACAGTGAACCCAGTAAAAAAACACCGTGCTCTGAGCCAAGTTTAAACCAATAAGCCAAGTTTAAACCAGTCAAGGCTCAGGTAACGGAACAGTGACCCTGTGGTTCACGCTCGAAAGAAGAGAGCTGCTCATGTGCTGCATGGCTACAGCCAATGAAGCCTTTGAGAAAGCAAAGTTTTCCTCTTTCCCCTCCACACAACTCAAAATGCTACTTTGAGATGACTGTTTTCGGTTTTACACTGATGAGAGCTAGGTCAGAGTCAGCCTTGGAAAGTTTTACTCAGCAGCAGCTTTAGAAACCATAAATTATCTTTAGACTAAGTTTACACACTCCCCCTACAGTGTGACTGCCAGCTCCCATTCTCAAGGCTCCTCTTCAGACACCACAAAAACTCTCCAAAGACCAGTACAACCTTCACCCAGGCACAGCAGAGCTGAGAGATAATTCCAAAATCCCCCTTGCTAAAACAAGCACCAGACTACAGCTGAATTAAAGAGTAAGCTCTAGCACTTTCAACCCCAGGCAGAGCCAAAGCTACAAAACCTGGAGGGGAGCACAAACACCTTGAGTTGCATCACCAGGAGATTCACTTCCATTGGGATGTGGGAAAAAAATCAAGCACAAACCAAGCAAAGCTGGTTATCTGTGGGCTAAGCCTTTTAAGTTTAAAACTCAGATGACTTCTTTGAAAAATTTCATTTTTAACTGTTTTTGAACCAACCTAAAGCCAAAAAAGGTAATCTAAAGTGTTTTATTAGCTAAGGGGTTTCTTCCCTCTCCTCGGGTGTATTGCACGGACTTGGCAGAAACTTCAGCTCCCAAGAATTTTAGACACAAAACGTGGGAAGAAAACCAGCAGACCCACTCCCCTGGAATGACAGAGTCCACATTGGGATGCTTGTGGAACACAGAGCCCTAATCCAGGTCTGCAGCTTCACACCCTCATAGTCACAGAACAGACTGGGATGTTGGTCAAAAAGGAAAGCAACAGCAGAAACACAACCATTTAAAAGGATAAAGTCTGAGGACAAAGGAAGAATCACAATATTTTCATGGACACTGCTTTGGACAATCTCTCCAGCACTCACCGACAGCAATTCTTTGTGCCATGGGGGCAAATTTACCAAACCCAAACCGCGAACTTTCCGGGACAGGCAGTCCCGGCACTGATGGATCGGGTCTGACACCGAGGTGTCCACACAGGTCGGCTGCAGCATCAAGGCTGAGCCCGTCTGCACGGGGAGCAGGGATGTCCCCTCCCGATGCCATTCGTGCGCTGCAGGCGAGCCGAGGGTGGATCACGCGCCACAGCTGCCTCCGCCGAGCAGCGATGCCGATGGCAGCTGCCTCTGCTTCCCAGAGCACGGGGCAYGAGAGGGAACACGGGCATGGCTGGCTCCAGCGAGTTTTAGGCGGTCTCTTGAGCATGGCGGCGTTCGGGGACAATTCCAGCAGCAAGGCAGATGTTGACTCAGGAGCTGTCACTCATGGGCTAAAGTGAGAACATCTGCCACTCTGCTCTCCAAGAGAGCTACGCACAGCAAGAAAATTCTGCACAGAAACCAAAATTCTCAGATAATCTCTCCAGGGCCATGGGGAAATAACACTGACACAGTCCAGAGGGTGGAGGTTTGGGGGATGGCTGGAGAGGTGAGTGGCACCCGTGAGGGCTCAGGAACACAGGTACTTCCACTGCCCCGATGTTCAACCCTGAGTCRACAGGACGGCCTGGGGTGTATTTATTTAAGCTGAACACAAACCCTCAAACGATGTCAGGATCAGAAATTAATGTAAGGTAAGGGAAAATCTTCCAGACAGGGATTAGCTGAGAAACCCCTGCTGGGAACTGGAGTGAGTGCCAAATTGTGACAGGAAAGATTAATACTTCCAGAGGCATTACCACTACAAAACATCTGAGGGAAGAGTGTTTTTCTAGAATGTTTCCTCCTTCAGAGCAAGGGTCGTTACCTGCCACTGCCTGGAAAAACTCCTGCCCAGGTATTTTTAATGCACATTCCAGCACAGGGCAATGGAGTTCTTCTATGCCATATATCACTGCTAGGCAAAAATTAAGATATCCTAAAGTCCAGAATGTTCCAGAAGTTTCTCTAACTGGTCTCTGCACACTGATGACACCTTCATTGCTCAACTTCCAAACTCCAACAAATCCCCTTCAGGCAGGAGTTTCAGCAAACACCAAGTAGGATCTGTAAACTTTATTATCAAAGGAAAATGTCTGAAAAAAAAGCCCTCAGAACATTCTTTCTGCCCATTGTCAGAAAATTCAAGCCCTCGGCCACATCCCATGTTCTCATTTTCTTGCACACTCTTTCATATCTGGTTTTGGCACTGCCCCTGCAAGGGCTTTGACTGGGGATCTGTCCACACATTCCAGCAATAAATGACACTAACTGGAGTCATTCTTTAAAATATCTGTCAAATATAATTCTTTCAGTGTTTCGATTCTCACTGACTTGCCCCCACAGAGCTGGGATGAAGTCATAAATTATATGTTCTGCCACTCAATTTTCCCTGATTGTTTGGTAGAACCTCTCCACTAATACCCAGTGATCACCAGCCACCTCGTGGCTTAAGTGGTTTCCAATCATGAAAGATTTATCCAGTGTGACTTCCAGTCAATCACGGAGACACCGAAATGGCAATCAGGCTCTCTCCTCGAGACCACAGACAAGCAGACAGACTCCAGAGAGGAGGGAAGGCGGATCAAAGTGCTGACTCCAGACACCCAAATTTCACAGAGAAGCTCCAACAGCTGCATATGAAGAACATCTCTGTGAGGAAGGCAAAAGTCCCGGCCCAGAGCCCGGCTCTGAAGGGCCCTGGGTCACAGCACGCACAGGGAGCCCTCCCACAGACCCAGCACGTTCAGGGAAGAACTGTTTCCTGGGATGATACAGAATTCATAGAATCACTGAGGTTGGAAAAGGCCCCATTGAGTCCAGTCTGTGACCGATCCCCACCTTGACACCAGCCCAGAGCACTGAGTGCCATGTCCAGTCATTCCTTGGACACTTCCAGGGGTCCAGGGGCAGCCACAGCTTCTCTGGGCAAACCGTGCCAGGGCCTCACCTCCCTCACAGGGAAGAATTCCTTCCCGGTATCCCATCTAAATCAATCCTCCTTCAGCWTAAAACCATTCCCCCTTGTCCCATCAGTGTTTGCACTCTCTGTCCCTTGCTCATATATATTACCCAGATTAGAATTCCCTAAAACTCAGCAGCTACCACTCCAAGAGATRACTGGGATGGAAGGGATGGCTGACAGCAAATACCACCTGCCATCGGAGCACACAGGAGGTGACACAGCAGGTGACACCAGTGCCAACTGGGCAAGCCAGGGCAGTGCCCACACACAGAACTCTGCTGCCCAGAGCTGTTTAACTGCAGTGTAACACRGCAGCTTCCCAGAGCCCACGAGTGCGGATCATGAGAGAGCTACAGGGAATTAATTGCTCCAGAACGAAAACTAGACGAGTAAGCACAATTTATTTTGCCACATTCTTAAAATGAAATAAGAAAACATTTAAACACTACAGCTTATTTAGATAATACACACTGGAAGACATCTTTTACCGCTGGCAGCTTGAAAGAAAAGAACATAATTACAATTCCAAGCATGAAATGAGCTCTCTTCCACACATGCCTGAACCAAGCCTGACTGTTTCACCAGCTGTAGTGAATCAAAGCCGGCAGAATTCAACAGAAAGGCCCAAGAAGCAGCAGCTCTCTATGCCTTTAACCTGTAATTGAATGGCACCTGGATCCGGCAGGGCTGCTGAGGTTTTAGCAGTTGCAGATGTGCAGCTGATGTGGTGCAGGAGCATTTGATCTCCCTGGAATGTGGGACCCCGAACAATGCATCTGTGTCCTGGCCCACCACACGGCCGGGTGTGGGCCCGGGGGACACATAAAAGCCAACATTATACTGCAAGGGAAAAGAAAAAAGCCCCAGCGTGAGCTTGACTGTTGTTTAACTAAGAGAAAAACAATAGCAGCTTTGGTGGAAGTGTGTGCCAGAATGACCAGTGGCCACTTCCAGAGACATTCTTTGTTCAAGTGCTTCCACACTCCCTTGTTGTTGGCACCCAGAATCACAAAGGTGCTGAAGGGGCTGCTAAACCCAAACCCTCAGCAACATCTGCACCTCCTGCTCTTCACAGAAACTGTTCAAACAGCTCCAAACTGGAGTTCTGGGCATTATGTCCACAGTGAATCGAGTCTGGAGCCTGCCCATTTGGGAAGCACCAGTGTGGCACAGCAGCCACTCGTCACAAACCCCATCACTTCCACATCTGCTTCCCTCACAGGCTGCAAATCCTCAGCCTGCACCAGGACAGACAATCCCAGCTACGACCCCTCCCCTGCAAACCCAAGCTGAACTTCATGCACAGCCCTGGGAAAGCCTCCAGGTTTGGGTGCTGTGTCCCCCTGAGGGGCCGAGCTCCGGGAGCAGCCGGAATCTCTGTGTCACATGTACCCAGTGACACAGGCGTCCCTCCAGCCAGAGCAGTGACATCAAACAGAGCTGCACAACGGCAGAAAAACGAACGACACGGGAGCTAACGTTGTCAGACTGAGAGAACTCCAAGCCTGAGCCTGCGTTTGAACAGAGCTTTCCACAAAAACCGGATTCTCCTGAGAGGAGGAGCTGGGAGAGCTGCTGCCAGGSTTTCTGCTGGGGAATGAGGGGAAGCCCATCCCGGAAGGTTTGTGAAGTTATCCTGACCTCCAGAATCACCCCTTGCAGGTACAAACCCACTAGTGCTGCTCTCGGAGAAGTATTCCCAACATGTCCCAGAAAAAGACAGACTATCACTCTCCAGCCGAAAGAAGCGGACATTTCCCCTTCCACTCCGCACTGATAATTCCATAGGACACAGGCAGCATCACAGGAATATATACAGCCTTCTGCTGGCTGCTTACAAGGTAAAAGAGAAGCAATTCAAATAAAAAAACGTTTAGGTCACTTTTCTATCACCTCAGCTGAATTAAAATGCAATACTGAAATTGCAGTAATTTCCACGGGCAACTTTAGCTCCTCCATTAAGCTTCATATAAAAAGTTTAAAAATAGGAATGGCTACAATAAACTAAAAATCAGCAAATCTGACATAAAACCATCAAAATTACGAATATCTGTATAAAATCACACAAACGTTAGTGCATGCTAGATATATGTGCAAAATTACTTATTCTGCCTGAAATCATCTCGGCTACAGCGATCTTTCCTTCCCCGTTTTTCAACCCCAAAAGGATTACCATTTCTTTCCAGACGAAAACTTCTGCCAACATTCTGGAGGGCTGAAGTCCAAACCACACATAGTTCAACAACAGCAGAGTTGAACAAAAAGGAAAACTGGAGCTTTTTTTTCATTTTAATTATACCTTGTGAAAGTATGGCTGAGCAGGGGGAAAAAGTAGTCCAAGTCATTGATTAATTCCAGAGTAATGAAGAAGGTTCATGGCACACTGCAATATATATTTTACTAAGTTCATTGGATTTATCACCAGCTTTTAATGGCTAAACTGGAGGTGGCTCTCCAGGAAAACTCCCACTGCTTGAATTCTCACGCTGGAATGGCTGAGAGTCCCCAAATTAATAATTTTACAGGCAAGGGTTTCATAACTGGGTCAAAGCAGGGGGATGACGGTATAAATTCTTCCTCACCCAGCAGAAAAAGCCAGGATCAAGCTCCTTTCCCAGGGATCCCCAAGGTTTTAACAGGCACAAAAATTCCAACTTTGCAAAATTGCAAAATCCAGCCTCTTTCAACACCTTTTAATTGAAGCCGTGCCAGGAGCGTGTCTGGAATTTTGAACCCACTTTCTCCTGAGCTGGAGCACAGCTCTGCGCTGGCAGCATCAGGAACAGGAGGTTTTCAGGAATAAAAACATCTCAATCTGCATCAAGGGGTAAAGCCATGAAGAATCCCAGGAGAAAACAGACTGAAAAAGAGCAATGGGGAACTAGGGCTACTCCAAGGTACCTGATGGATCCTTAATGCTGAACATTCCGATGTTAAAGCCATGAACGCTTATGGTTTTAACACAAACTGTCTCACTCCTTTGCCCAGGACACTCTGTCCTCCTTGTTTATATCCGAGAGTTGTTCCAAAGAAATGTATTAAGGACTAGAAAAAAAAATAGAGTCCAGGACTTTTTTCATTCCTCAGAGCTACTGTAAATTAARTATTAATATAGAAACTATTTCTGTGAGCAAAGGAAGCTCAGCACAGGGGGATTTTTTTTTAACCTGATGTTTCACTCACAAAAATATTCACTTTAAAGTGACACCTGACCTTAAAGCCACCACATCCTCCAGGGTAGAGGCATCAGTGGCAGGATTCCTAAATAAGCTGTGTCCCTGCTCAAAACCATACAATTTGTATGGTGACAGCACAGAAAATCACTATATTAGAGGGTAATTTTAATACTTTATTATAATTATTTAATTCAGCATTACAAAGGGGTCAGTCTCAGCCTAGGGCAGTGTCCTGGAGGTATCCAAATTACAGACAGAAGCACCAGAAGACACCACTAAGAGGTGATCAAACTCACGGTTCATCACTGGCAGCTTTTGGTGTATAAACCATCAAAGTTGAGCTTTTTTGTTCACATCCTTTTGCTCTGGAGCCCGGGGGTGCTTGGGAGTGAGACACTGAGGAATAACTCTGGTTGGGCCAAGAACACATCCCTGGAATTCCATGCTGTTGTTATGCCCAGCTCACTGCTGCAGTTATCCGTCCTGAAGATCTAATTAAACCTCTGGCTCATCATGGCCTGGGCTCACACAGGAGCAGCTCCGAGCCTGGCACCATTTCACAAGGATGGAAAAATGAGATGAAGCAGCTCTGAAGGCTCCTATGGGCAGAGAGACGTTCATCCACATTCCTCTCATGGAGTCATGGAATGGTTTGGGTGGGAAGAGACCTTAAAGCTCATCCCATCCCTGCCATGGGCAGGGACACCTTCCACTGTCCCAGGCTGCTCCAAGCCCCATCCAGCCTGGCCTTGGGCACTTCCAGGGATCCAGGGGCAGCCACAGCTTCTCTGGGCACCCTGTGCCAGGGCCTGCCCACCCTCACAGGGAAGGATTACTCCCYGATATCCCATCTGACCCTGCCCTATGGCAGCGGGAAGGCATTCCCTGTGTCCTGTCCCTCCATCCCTTGTCCCCAGTCCCTCTCCAGCTCTCCTGGAGCCCCTTTAGGCCCTGGCAGGGGCTCTGAGCTCTCCCTGGATCCTTCTCCTCTCCAGGTGAGCACCCCCAGCTCTCCCAGCCTAGCTCCAGAGCAGAGGGGCTCCAGCCCTGCAGCAGCTCCGGGGCCCCCTCTGGACTCGCTTTCACTCGGGCAGGTCCAAAGCAGCCCTCGGATGGAAACCTCTCCTGGGATCCCTGTCCCACACTCCCTGCAGACCACGGGAACCAGCCCCAAGGACGGTCTCTGGCTACAGGAAATCCAAACTGCACTTCAACTGGAATTGTGGATGACCTTCAAGTAGGGGACATTTAAAAATACATCTGCATGTGCACACAGAGCTGTGGGTGTTTTAAATGCTTTCCTACCTCAGCAAGCTTGAGGTCAAGGGAATGAGGGAAGTTTCTCTACTTTATATACTCGAGGGTTTGGCTAAATTCATATATTCAGGTTCCCCTTATAGCACTAAATAACCAAACACTGCAAGGAGAAAGAGAGGAGAATTTAGCAAAGGAAGGAGAATTCAGCTGTGTGACACCTTGCCAAAGGCAAAGCCCAGAGGAGCTGCTACCAGTTGGTTTAGACAGAGATTTCCTTCAGACTGCTGTAAAAGCAGCATTAAAAACGAGAGGAAGAAAGGATTCAGGACTGGGCAGCTGCTACATCCAGCTGCAGCCTCGACTGGTGACAGGAAAAGAATACATGATTATTTTTCTTCATTATTTGGTTTTGTGTTTTTATTTTGTCCAATTATTTACTACCTGTTGCTATTTGGTTTTGACTCCATGTAACTTCCATGTAGCATTAAAACTGTGTAATTATGTTAATAAACATAATTTACCAGACAATAACAAGTAGACTTACTACCAGTCTCTAAGGTTGACTCAATCAGAGAAATCAGAGGATCATGGAATACCCTGAGTGGGGAGGGACCCACAAGGATCATCCAGTCCAGCTCCTGGCCCTGCCCAGGACACCCCTGGTCACCAGAGCAGAGATCAGAGCTGCCCTTCCACAGGAATTCACAGACAGGACTCAGGAGCAGAGTTGGTTTATTCCTCTATTACCCTAAACCTCTCCTTAAACCTCTCCAAAGTTACAGTTGCAAAGCAAAGCTCTCCAGTGAACACCTTTCTACTAAGTTAAAATAGATTTCCCTGAATATTTATTTCCTACATTATCTTCAACCCAAACATGCATTTCTCTTACAAAAGTTAATTCCAATTAAGAGAACGCTGAAAGGCTTCCTGCAAAAAACAACTACAGGATATTGGCAAGACTACAAGAATGAGGTAAAAACTACTGAAGACAACAAAATAATTTTCTTCTGACTGTGCAACATAAAAAGAAACCATATTTCTCATATGACACCAGCAATACATTTAGGACTAGCAGAGAATAACCAGAGCTATTCAGCGCTGACCTTTGAATTCTTGTACTGTTCAACAGCTGAAAAATTATACAAAAGGATGAAAAYGATCAAAATCAGAGAACTTCTCCCATCATACCCACTCACATCCATCAAGCTGACCAGCTCCTCTCATTTTTGCAGTTCCTCCAAGTATTTGTCACCTCCAAAGTGGAGGTGCTACACGCACATGAACACATCTGGTTCTTCTGCTGCCATCCCATCTTTCCCCAAACTGGGGAACAAACTGGGTGTCAAGACCTCCAGGAAATTCAGAATTAAGGTTAAATGTTAGGCAAGGAAACCAAGGACACTCATAAGGAATGCCCTCTGAAAACCACCTGGCTTTGCCCCATGGAGTCCAGGCCTCCCTGCAAGGCACATGACAACTTTCGAACTACAACTTTTCCTAAAATCTTCTGAAGCCTTGCAAGCATTAACATTTTATAAGGGTACACAAGGAATTGATGGCTGTATTTTCACATTATTGTACGCTAGGAGGAGTCCAGACACACAAACTCCAACAAAATCCAACCGCTGTTCTTGGAGATCAGAAAAAAACCCAACTTCTGCCATTGGTGTAATGCTGGGAAAACTGGACATCAGCTCRGCAGAACCCTCAGGCATTCACTCTGTAGTTTAGATAACCACCAAAATAAAACACCTGGAAAACTCAACTCCAGTGACACAGTACGGAAGAGTGTAAAACAAACACCATCTCCAACAAACACCAGGCCTCAGGCAGGAAAGTCATAGAATTATGAGTGCTTTGGGTTGGGAGGGACCTTAAAACTCATCTCCACCCCCTACCATGGGCAGGGATACCAAGACGAGGTTTCTCTGGACCCCAGGTCCTTCTGTACTTAAAGAGTGTCACCACCTRCACCGAAGACAGCACCAGTCTCTGGGACCTCCTGCCCCAAATACTAACAGAGTTACCTGAAATCAATTCATCTTGATTCTGCAGTTTAAGCCTAGGAGTGAAATCCCAGCCCAGGATAGATAACTCAGGGTATCTGCAGTGGTCTGTGCCTGTCCTACAATCGATGCTGTTTTTGGTGTTCCTGTGACTCCCCCACAAGAACCATCAGCGCACCCTCACCACAACCACCACCAGCTCCACGTCAGCACCACCACGGCCAGCCCACTTGGATTGTTAATTCACTGGGGCAAAAATAAATGAAAAATAGGAATCCATGACCAATTTTACTTGCAAAAGCAAACACAGCATCCATTTACAGTGGCGATTTCCCAAAATAACCCATACACATGGCTGCCGTCCCCGCTCCTCGGCGAGCGGTTCATCCAGAGAGGTGACGTTACACAAGCACATTCCTGGCTGATAAGGGAGCCCCACGCACCCAGTTCCCCAGAAATAGCTGTTGTGCTCCAAAGTAACCTCTAATATCGATAACGACAGGGATTTAAATTTCAAATAAATTTAGATGAAAGACTGAAGCGAGAACGTCAGTTCCAGCACCGTGGAGATGCTTGTCTTCCATAATGTAGGAGCCCATAAAAATAACAAGGGAGAAGATTTACACCCAAGCTCCTCCAAAACAAAAAAAAAAAAAAAAAAAAAAAAACAAGGAATGAATTACTGATTTTTGCAGCTACTTAGTGGTAGGAACAGATGGTTCCAGGCAATAGTATTGACAACCTCCCAAGCTCCCACCCCCAAAGGTGAGCTGCTAAGTCTGTTCCAAATTCAAGAGTTAAAAACGTCGCAGCTGAGACGCTGGTCTCGGGGGAAGCGCCGAGGCTCAGCCAGTCCCACAGCTCCAGAACTCCACTTTCCTCTCTGCTGCTCTGCCTCGGCCCTCACCCAAGCGTTGTGCCTTCCCAAAACACCCCGAGGCGGCTCCTGCAGCCATCTGCCCGCTCCCGGGACGAGCCAGGGCCGTGGGAAGGGGAAGGCAGGCGAGGGATGGAACAGCTCTGAGGGAAAGCAGAGCTCTCAGTGTTTGTCCCCAACCCAAAGCCACTTCTGAGGCCAAAGYCAGGCGTGTCAGCTTCCCAAAACACCCAGGCACAGGGAGCAGTTCTTGGAATTCCAGCCCCTGGGAGCCTCCGCCATGGTGGGCACAGCCCACGACCCCTCACTCCCTTCATGTCCACAAGTTCCTGCAAAACACTCAAAACCTCCCCTCTCCCCGCTCCTGCACGTCTCCAGCAACTGGAAACAATCAGCCTGTCCAGCCACAACCCAATCAAAACACTCCTTAAAGCAATAACTTGTTAAACACAATTCAGGCTTTGGATTTCTGGGGAAGTCCAGCAAACTACCATAAAACAGGGATAACACCCAGCAGCAAAACAACTGCTGGAACACCTGAGTGAGTCCTCAAGCCTCTTGTTAAGCCAGGAAGGAATCAGGCTGAGCCAGCAAAGCTCAGCCCTTGTTTTCCCGTTGTTCCAAAATCAAAGCCCTGCCAAGAATTTAGCCAAGGAAACAGAAACACTGGTAACGCCTGCTTCCCATCTCCACACAACATGGAACTACGGAATGGTTTGGGTWGGAAGGGACCTTAAAKCTCATCTCATTCCACTCCCTGCCATGGGCAGGGACACCTTCCACAAGACCAGGGTGCTCCAGGCTCCATCCAGTCTAACCTTGAACACTTCCAGGGATGGGGCACACCCAACATTCTAGACTTACTTTTCAGAATTGTTTCCCAGTTTTGTCAGAAGTCCCCTTCCAAGGACTCTCAATGAAGCAGATCCATCACTTTTGCCTTAGGTTGCAATAACCATTACCCACTTTTCCATGCACGTAGGACAGAACCAGAACCAGGCTGCAGTTCCCTGTTCATGTCAGACACTTGGGTGGCTCAGCCAAATCACCTTCCATACAAGGTTTCCATAAATTCACACTCTGGCTCTCCTGCTACTGAACACCTCCCAGCCACAATTCCCACCTCATTCCCCCCTCACGGGGTGTCTAGCAGCTGACCTGTTCCTTGGACAATGACTGTCCCACCTGCAGCCTCACTAAAGATGCCMAAGTCACTGATGCATCTCCCCCAGTGGCAGGAATGAACTCCCTGAACACAAAACCACTCCCCTCACTTTAAGAACTCAGGATTTGAATGTCAAAACCTCAGGATCACCATTACCTACACAAAAGGAGAGGGAACAAGAACATCCCAAGCTTCATTCCAGAAGTACAAGAGAGCCTGGTCCTCCCCGTGGGCCTTTGGCCCGCAAGCTCTGGAGGTGGGAACATCTTGCACACCTCCTGCTGCCAAGAGCATCATCTGCACTTAATCACACCATGATGGATACCTTTGGAAAACAAGGGATTGCGGCCATATCATGTGTCACGCTGCCACTTCACTCCCCAGCCAGTGTCACTTCCTCAGGGCGGAGGCCACAGCTTTGAAGAGCACGCTTTGGTGCTCCATGGAACACCCATAAATAAATAAAACCCTCGCTCACCAYTCCACAACCTGCCCCCCAGCACTTTTACTTTCCCAAGAGGTCACACCCAGGAACACCGTTGCACAACAATGGAAGCAGAACAGGCCAAGATCCCTTCCCAAAAAACCCAGCCTCCCTTGTGTCACCCAGGCTGGGTGGCTCAGGAGTTTCCTCCATGAAATAACAGGCTGGCAGCTACTGGAAATGACGATCCCATGCACTGTCTGCTTGTTTTAATGAACTTGTTCCTAAATGCAACTGTGATTTTCAAGTGTACATTACATGTTAGTTGGTATTAACCTACAACATCATAACCCAGAAGCGTACATTTTTCAGTGTACATTACATTAGCTGATATAAATCTACAAAATCCAAACTCAAAAGTGTATTTATTTTTAAAAAAATAGGATTTTTGTGGTCACAATATAGCCCCTCAGAGAACAAAATTATTCAAATCAAGTAGATTCAGAGAAAAAGCCCAACCAACCATTTTGCTTCTTTTCAAGCAGTTACTGACATGGTTTTCTCTAGTTCTAAACACTAAAGGAGGGAGAAAAAGGGCTGTATTTGGTTGTGGGTTGTTCTCACCAAGAACTCCCGTCTGTGCCATGGCAAATAAATGGACCAAAATTACACCCAACGAACAAGTCAAGCAAGACATTTTTCAAAGCAGCCCCTGCTCAGCTCAGGTCTGTTCATTAAGGTGCTGCATTGTGCTCCAGCTTGGCTTATTAGCAGTGGAAAGGTCAGGGAAAGTGAATTAATGGAAGTGCTGCGCTCTCCAACATCTGACATGCAAGAGAGGAGCCTCCCTACCTACACTGCTCCTGAAAGGTACCTTCAAATTGAGGGCATGTAGGTGGCACCTGCCAAAAGTGCCATGTGAATAACGTTGGCAATTTAACAAATTCTAGGAAAATACAGAGAACTGTAAAAGCAGCAATTCAACCACTCAAAGCAAATGCTTGTGCTGAGATTACAGTTGAAAAAGCAGCTTTTTCATGGGGACAGGGGGAAGGATTTAAAGCTCTTTCCTGTAGGTCTCAGCAGGGTTTTGTGTCCAAAAACTCAAGGCTTGTTTGACCCACAAAGAACTCCAGGCTCACAGTTAAGCCACCTCTGCTTAACCTCTGCTGGCGGTGAAGATACAGCTTTAAAAGTTAAATTTAGACTGTGCCACTTCAGTGCTGCCCAAGAGACCAGAACATGGCCACACAAACATTGACAGCTCCGAAGGGCCATGCAGACCCACCTCACACACAGGGAGGACAGTGTAGGAGCTGGGGTGTTCCCCACTGACCCCACCTCCCCTTCCCAGGCTGAGCCACATGGCAGCACAGACCCAAACTGGTCCTGGTCAAACACTCCAGGCAAACCTGCACCTGGAGAGCCACCCAGCTGCTTTATGGAGCTCCCAAAATCTCTGTTTTTCCAAGAGAAAGGGCTCCAGCAGAAGTCAGCAAACCCACAAGCCACACAACTCTGCTTCTTTAATGCTGCATTGAATCACAGAATTGTTTGGGTTGGAAGGACCTTAAAGCTCATCTCATTCCACCCCTGCCGTGGGCAGGGACACCTTCCAYTGTCCCAGGGTGCTCCAAGCCCCGTTCAACCCAGCCTTGGACACTTCCAGGGATCCAGGGGCAGCCACAGCTTCTCTGGGAATTCCATCCCAGCCCCTCCCCACCCTCCCAGGGAACAATTCCCTCCCAATATCCCACCTAACCCTGCCCTCTGGCAGTAGGAAGCCATTCCCTGTGTCCTGTCACTCCATCCCTTGTCCCCAGTCCCTCTCCAGCTCTCTTGGAGCYCCTTTAGGCACTGGAAGAAGCTCTAAAGGTCTCTCCAGTGCCTTCTCTCCCACAGGCTGAACAATCCCAGCTCTCTCAGACTATTAATTCTCCTTGTACACGGCTTCCCCTCCCCAGGCCCCGCTTCATAACACACCAGCTTCTCAACCCAAAAGCCAACACTTTTGTACCCCAGGACCCCATGGAAAGCTCTCCTTGGCTCCACAACGACCAACACACTAAAGAATCAATGTACACTACACTGCCATACTGTTATCTTCCTGCTCCTCTAATCTGAAAGGGATAAGAATTGAAACACATGGGAAAAAAAGGCAACAAGCTCAGAAGAACACTTCCTGCAGAGAAATATCTTCCTGGTGGAACACCGAGCTCGATTTCCCCCAGAGCAGTAAAACCTGAGAACCGTATGTGAACACGTTTAAGAGCATTAATAGAAAAACACCGAGCAGTTAAGTGAAGTCACGTTCCACCTAAATAACGCTCCCATTATTGCAGCATCTGACTTTCCGAGGACAATTCAATCCTGGCAGCATGTACTGTAATTGCTTTTCCACTCCAGGCCTCGGCTTTACAATCGTGCCCTTCTCCGGAGGTCAGGACGCGCGGCTGCAGCTCGGAAAGCAATTCTGTTCCTCATTCATCCCTTTAATCCCACACCTGCATATTCATTAGGAACTCCCTGAAACACCACTGCCAAAGCCACCAGCAAAGCTGCTGTCTGGAGAAAGCCTTGACCCCTCTGCTTCCCTGGGAAGGTGTCAGGAACACGCGGATGGCACCGGCCGTCGGCGTCGGTGCTGGGGAGCAGTGGAGTCACCAAAGGCCAGGACAAGCCCGGCGTGGTGCAGCCACTCCTGCTGCCAACAGCACAAAGAGCAGCAAATACCACTGCCCAGAGAAGCTGTGGCTGCCCCACCCCTGCAAGTGTCCAAGGCCAGGTTGGACAGGAGCACCCTGGGCTAGTGGAAGGTGTCCCTGCCCATGGCAGCGGGTGGAACAAGAGGTGCTTTAAGGTTCTTCCCAACCCAAACCATTCCATGACTCTGATGACCTGGCTTGCTTCAAGCAAATGCTTCCAAACAGGGTTGTGCAAACACACTTGAATTTTGGGTAAGTTTTTGTTATCCAGGTTTGAAAAGGACAGTCTGCATTCAAAAAGACAAACACCACTTACTCCAAAACTCGTAAGGAAAACCTTTGTCCCCAGCTACGAAATAAAACAGGCAGCAAACAGCAACCAGCCTGATTTATAATTGATGTCAGGGCTGAGCTGGGTTTTTCAGGGCCCTGCAGAGCTCCCAGGAAGGAGGACAGAGCTCCTGCACACGCCAGGGAAAGGGCTCGCACCTGATACACTTTAATTACCTAACGGCACCGGGAGAGTCACTGATGCCTACTCTGCTTTGTCTCACYGTGAAAGGCTTCTCCTGCTATTAATATTCACCAGGGGAAGCTGAAATAACATCTTGTCTCCATCTGAATACTTTGAAATTATCACGGCCACACTAAATACAACGATTTTTATTTTCTTCCCCTCAAAATCCAGGACAAAAGACACCTATCAGCCTGCAAAGGCACCCGATGGAGCAGGGCTGGACTGCACCGAGCAACTCTCCAGCAACGGCCTTTATCGTGCTGACAACTTCAACACAAATAATCTCCCYGCAGCCTGAACCCAGAGGTCAGCCAGGGATCTAGGGCCCCAAGGCAGGAGCCACACACTGTAGTTATCCACCAGGAGCCTTCTCCACAGGATTTCTGGGCATGCTGGGGTGACCCTGAGCCTGCACCGCCACACGTCCCCCACCCCGACACACACTGCCCGGCTGAGCCCACCCAGCTTCTGCTCAGCTCCCATCACACCAAACCACCAGCACAGCAAAAAAACCAGCCAGAACAACCCCGTCTACAGCTCCAGCCACACCATCGGGGTTTCTAGAACAGCACCAGCCTCTCCCACCCTCTCGCACAAAACAGAGGCAATAATCTCATTTTTCCCCCTAAAGTGCACTCTACGACAGCCTGTTATTTCTGCATCTGTTAATGCTCCCAAAAAGTTGAATCCTAACACTGCATCCAACTGTAGTCTCAGCAGATTGGGAGGTTTCTCTGCCCAAAATGAAACGTAGGTGCCATCTGTTTCAATTAGGCTAATCACAAGGAGACGTAATACTGGGAAACTCAGAGACTTTGGGTTTTTTCAAGACATTTTGAAAGCGAAGAGAAAGAAAGAGGACTGTGGTATTATTTAATACTCAGCAGTCAGCAGCACCAACAAGCTGCACAGTCTGCAGGGCAAACCTGTGCTGGAACTGCCCACGCAGGAAAGTCCACTTTTATTTCACTGAGGTCAGACAAAAACTTGCTATATTCAAAATTATCTAAAATTAAAAAGACATCTCAGAACTACAGACAACTCCCAAGATATTCTTGGTTAGTACCTTTCAGATACTCCATAGAACCTGCAATTTTTGCTCTCAAATTTCAGAAAATAAAGAAAAACATTTTAAAAAGGCAAAACCAAACAGTCCAACAGAGACACAAGCCGTTGTTAGGGAATAAACCCGAAATTTTGGAAAGAAGCAAAGTCAATATTTACCGATTCCATAGTTGAAAGCTGTTCTTCACAGGACATATATTAAAATCCAACAGAGGTGTGTCCCAAAAACGCTGTGTAATCTGAAAAACACAGGAATTGGTTCATTAGAAAATTAAAACAAGTGAGTTTTATTCACAACACGCACAGTGGATTTGAGTACATTAAGGTTACCCAGTACAAACCCTTGCCTAATCCACAAATAAACTTCCTGATGACGACTCTGCACAAACAGCGGAATAAAAGAAAGCGTGGAAGCTCCGCCAAGCACCCACCTTGTTCCGTAACTTTCTGATAATAGTTTTTTTAAAAATCACCCGCTTCAAGGTTCCTGTAACCGTCTGGGTGGGCTGAGAGGCATTTTATTTACAAATGAGGGTATGTCACTCCCCAAACCCTGAGCAGCTCACAAACCCAGAGAGAGGCAGGGCCAGAACGAGCTCCCGTGCCGGGAATTCACCTTCCCAAACAACCCCTGTGGAATTATCCATGGCACAAGTGCTCTCCTTTCAAGCACACCTTTGCTCTGAACAGCAGTGAATCTATTACAAACCTCTGACTTGATTTTTTTGATCAGCTCTTGCTGTACTTTCAAGGATGTTTTTCCAGCTACAAATTCCCAAAGCTAAATTTCTGACGCTGGGCAGGAACCAGCAGGAACTCTCGGCACCCAAGGCAAAGGGGAATTACATTCTTTAACTGGCACATGAAAAGGGCTGGCAGATTCCAAGCCCAAAACCTGCACTCCTCACCGCTCCCAATTTGGAGGAGCTCGGTGGGATGGTGAGGGACCCGTAGGTATGGAAAGCAGCAAACTGAGGCACTGGGAGCACTGGGCCTTCCCTAGTCCCAGTGATGTTATTCTGGTCTGCTTAAACAGATGCCAGCTCCACATCCTGCTCATGCCAAATTCCCCAAAACCCCATATTCCATCCAATCTCTAGACACTGCAAACCACACCGAGGGACACAGTGACCAATCTCTGCTCCAGTTACAGGGAAAAAAAATCTGAATTTCTTGCCTTGCAGAGCTGGTGACAATTTTATGCTTTACYGCTGCTCATCACCTTACAAACAACTTCTCTGATGTAGCTGGATTTGGACAGCTGCTTTCCAATGGGATGGTTCCTTCCAAGAACCATCCAGGAGGGACTCTGAGGCCAGCTGGGACTGATACACAGTGGAGGAGATCGGGAACCCTGGGAGAGCCTTGTTTGTTTTGGGAAACTTTCACTCCCCAATGAAAAGCCAAAGGGAAGATGTCCAGATGAGCAATGCAGCTGCATCCAGGGTAGAGCTGCTTCCAGCTGGGCTGAGGGAAGTCTTGGGAACCTCAATGAAAAGGAACAGGCCAAAATAAACCCCAAAACCCAGAGGAAGATGTGAAGGCCCGGGGTCCTGACCCAAAGAAAGGAATCCTGCAGCAGGTAAGCTTCTCCAGATGAGCAAAACGGAACTTTTCTGGCATTKTTCTTTGAGAAGAGCAAAGGAGATACAGGCACATGGCTACCTCGTGGACTTTTCCAAGGCCAGGGAGCCCTGGGGCATTGAGGGATCCTCTGATGGGAACTGCAGCCCTATGGAGCATGATGGTAGTACTTGCATAGCGCCTTTTCCAGCAGGATTCCCCTACTCCTTTTATCCTCTCCCCCACAGTAACAGCCACATCACTAATTAGCACTTCAACAGCAGTAAGAGATAAACTCGGGGAGAAACAGCTGAACTTCCAACTACATTGTCTGGAAATTCAGCAGTGCTACTTGCTGACAGTAGTGACTGTCACAGAACCATGGAATGGTTTGGGTTGSAAGGGACCTGAAAGTTCATCCCATTCCATCCCCTGCCATGGGCAGGGACACCTTCCACTAGCCCAGGTTGCTCCAAGCCCTGTCCAACCCAGCCTTGGACACTTCCAGGGATGGGGCAGCCACAGCTTCTCTGAGCAACAACTATGATCAGCTGCGAACAAAATTACCAAAAAGTCTACAGAAATCGGTCCCAGGACACTGATACACCATTTTCAAGGTCTGTTTACAGCTGCTTCCTGGCCCACATACAGCAGATTTATTCATTCCTTGGCTCACATATAAACATGCATAAGTATCGTAACGCTGAAATAGCGACCACACATGAGCCAAGTAATTTTCACAACGAACGTGGCACCATTTTTTAATGAAATTGTTATCAAATCACTTAGGAATGCAGCAAATACTCCAGTGGGAGATGCCCAGCACAGCCTCACTGGCTGTACGTGGTCGGGTCACTCACACAACGTTCCTCTTGCGCGCAATCCAACATTTCAATTTAAACCCAAATTCACTTCCAAAAGCCACATTATAATTAATAAACACATCTATCCATCCCATTTTCTTAGCTTTAGCTGATGAAAATGTATCACTTCACAAAGTATCATCACTGCCCTTGCCCCTCCTGGGAGCTTGCAGAGCTGACCATGGACAACGCTCCAACCCTGCTGAGGTTGTGGTCACTGCACAGGAGCCATCTGCAGTGCACCACGGCACACACTGGTCTTCCCGTGCCTTGAAATGGTCACATAAATACCGAATAATCAAGTACTCAAGGTGGCCAGATTCTGGTTTAAAACAGGTTCAGTCTTTCAAAACTTGGGATACTTTATTTTCTGTTAACGTGAAGCAACTTGGTAACTCTGGGCAAGCAGACAGTTCCACCAAAATATATGTTTAAACTTCTAAGTTTTCCCACCAACTCCCAATCTTAACACTGACCATGGGGTCCCTCAGCACTTCCCCAAATTAGTGATTCTTGCTGCACCCACACACAGATCAGGACTTCACATTCAGAGCACAACGTGCAACTTCTGCCAGCATTCCATCGAAAAAAATCGGGAATTACCTAATTCAAACCTCCTTAATAAAAGGGTACCTTGTAACTTCACAGAAATTAGTATTTGAAGATGGAAAATGCTTTACAATCCCAAGCTGTGACCYGAAAAACACTCGCATTAGCTATAGACTCTTCACACCACAGCGGCTGGGATGTGGCAGCAACACCAACCGGTCCCAGCAGGGAGGTGGGAATTGGCTTCCGTGAAGGAATAAACCAGCTCTGTACAGATGCAGAGTCCCCTACAAGGGTCTCCATGAAAAATGTGTTTGAGATTCAATGATTTCATACGTCTCTGTATTTCTAAATTTGATCAATAATGAAGAAAGGTTCTGCTTAAATCTCCATTTCACAGGGAGCAGGAAAGAAGCCACTGCTGATGTCTCATCCCAGGAAATCCAGAGGCCAATATCCCCACAAATGTGTGCCTCCCCCTTAGTGCTTCTTTAAGGGAAGAAGTTGTATTTGGACCCCAAGTCAGACTTGCACCAATTCAGATTTTACGGTGATCCAGAACTAAGCAGCGTAGCAGGATATCAGAGATTTAGATTCTGGTTTAGACCAACTTTTGAATGGAAAAAAATCTCTAGGGAGTAAGAGAACCTTTTTCCACAGCACTCATCTGCTTCCCTCAAAATAATTCCAGGAAGAGACAGAATTTCAATAAGGCATCTCTCCGAGGGCTCCAGTGAAAATACACCCAGGGGAGCACCCGAGACCCACGGAGCTCCCGCTCTCAGATAAGCTCCATTACCTCCGACATGGAATCAAGGGGGAACGACGACAGCAAATTTGGAGGGAGGGGAAATTTGGAAATGTTTTCCAGTGCACTCCACTGGCACAGCTCAGTGCCTGCCTGCACAGCCTGACACAGCACAGCCAGAGCTTTCACCTGCTAAAATGGGGAAAAATGCTTACAATCCGATTATAATTCCAGAACCTGAGAAAATGGAGACTGGGGAGTGGGGGAAGAATCCATAAGCAGCAGCACTACAAACCCCACAGATGTCTTCTATAAATATCCATTGGTTCCTTCTACAACAACAGGGATTCTATTCCTGCCTGGTTACAGCACGCAAGTCGGGTAAGAATCCCAACAAATGCTGGAGTTTGGGAAAGAAAACGTGCCACCTATACAGAAACAGTGCAGAAATCCCTGTCTCTGGAGCTTTGTCTATCCCATCCCAGTGAGGGCCAGAACACCCATGCCCAGCACAGCAGGAAAACTTTCCTGGCCCCCCAAGGGATGGACAGCGAATATGGATCATCAGATTTGTGGCAACTTCCCTCAGGAGCCTGGAAAAGCACCCCCAGACCACTCCACGCAGCTGAGGACTCTCCAGAGAGAGGAGGAAAAGAAGAGGTGCTGCTCTGTAGACATGAAAGGGGATAAAGAGTTGTTTCCAAGAAATCCACATAAATTTGAGATAAATACCCCCCTGCAGCCTATCAGAGGCTCCCAGCACAGCCATCTCCAGGCACACACACAGAGCAAACCCTCACGTTCTGCAGCCGCTCCCATCCTTTTCGGAGAAATTCAGCACTGGGGTGAGCTCCAGGACCTGCCTTTCACTGCAGTTTACGAATATTCCTGCAGCAATCACAACCCAACTATGCTCAAACAGCACCAGCTACCCAAGTGAAAAGCCAAAGCACGCAGAGAATTCCACTAGTCCTAAAAAAAACCACCTTTCAGTGTGTTTGATTGTGACACAATCGTAGCATCAAGTAAAATTTAATTAGCTTTCAGAACAAAAGTAGGTGATATATTCTTGGTCTTAAAGTTCCTTCATTTTGCCCTGCAGATAAGATGTATGCTGAGATCTACAGTTCTTAAAGCTTGTGTTGTCTGTGCTACTTGATAAAAAAATAAAAACACAAAATAACCTGATACGGTCCTCAAAAACACAGACACTTCTGTGGGCTGAAGAGCCCAAGGTTCAGTTTGTCTCACTGCAATAAGCACAGAGGATGGGAAAGATGCGATTCCTGGGAAACCACACTGTCCTTTAAGCGTTTTAATTGAAAGTCTGACATGGACAACGCAGTCCCTAGGAACTGGGGGTTGACAGAAGCCTAAATTCAGGAATGACCAAGCTGTTTGGAGACCTCCAATGAATTAGGAGAGGTCAAAATCTGTGATGACACATCATAGAATCACAGAATGGTTTGGGTTGGAAGGGCCCTTAAAGCTCAACTCGTTCCACCCCCGCCATGGGCAGGGACACCTTCCACTATCCCAGACTGCTCCAAGCCCCATCCAGCCTGGCAGTGGACACTTCCAGGAATGGGGATTAAGCTCCAAGATGTTGAATTTCTTCACTGAATTGACCCAGTGAAGGCAAGAAGGGAGGATGTTCTCTGGAATTAAAGCCGTAATTTAAAGTGAGCTCACAGCTGATGTCATAGTTCAGGCTCCTTCTCCTTTCCCTTCCTGCTAAATATGAGTGAGGTGGGACAAACACATCCTTGCCCTCCCCAGACTGAATCCCTCCCTGTGACTTCACCACAAAGTCCCACTCAGTTCCCTCAGTACCTTCTCCTAAGGGAAGCAGGAGGGTGAACAATGCCACTAGGCCAAAATGAGTTCCACTTTATTTAAAAATGAATGTGCATTTCTTACTCTGTGCTCAATTTTAACACATCGAGAAAATACAATTTTTCAGAAGAAAAGAGTGACAGACAGACTCATTTGTCACCTTTGCAGTCCCAGACATTTGCATCCGTGTAATTCCGTGGCAAATTGGATACAGGTTACTATTAATACCTGAACTATTTCCTTTCCCTTCCGAACGCTGATTGGTGAAAAGGATGCAAGCATCCCATTTTAAAGCACACTAATTAGCCAAGGAGGAGTCAAGGAAGTCACTGTTCAGCCTTCAAGAACAGATACAGTCTCCCTCACAGAGCGAAAAAAAAAAGCAAACATCCATGGAGTGGATTCTGGTTGGATTCTGAGCAGGTTGAAGACAACCTCCCCAGCCAAGAAAACTCTCCATGGTGACAGCAGTGTTACAACCAGACACTTCAACAACTCAAATACAGGTTTCTTAGGAATATGCAGGTGGCAGCCCCACACCCACGTACGTGGGATCAGACACCGTTACCTGGCTGGACAACGCAGGAGGTCCCCAGCAAGCAACATGAAAAATGTAATTGTAGAATGTGCTCAAGTCTACAATTCCCGAGTTATAAGTGCCTTACAACCACCTCAAATTACACAGCAAAGAAAGAGCTGAAAGGAAGCACCTCCTTGATTTCCACAAGGCATCCCTCCCCTATTGTCTGGGGCCTGGCAAGTTAAGGTCAGAATAAAAAGATTCCTTAAAAATCCCACATACATTGAAAGCACCTACAGCTTCCACTGATCTTTTTTCCTTTCTATTCTAAGCCCTGAACAGGTTTAAGTAGCAGTTGTCATCATTAAAGAAGCTGCTCCCCTCCCACTTTCCATTCTCCTGAGAAAGGAGCATCCTGGCAGCACCAGGCACAGGTAAGGAAGGAGCAGCTGCCATCTCGCTCAGGTACAGAAATCCAGTCTGGAAAAGGGTGTGAGGAGGGCACAGGCCACCTCAGCCACATGGGATCAGAGAGCATTGCTGAATAATGAAATAAGGAAATATAATCATAAATAATAATAATGATGATGATGATGATAATAATAATAATAATAGTAAAACAAGGAAGTCAAATGTCTGTCTGTGCCCGTTGAAGCACCCCAGCCACTCAGAGGGGCTCGAGGGATGCAGGTTCTGCCCCTGCTCAGCTGCTGGCACCCAGCTTCTCTCTCGGGCCACTCCAGAGCTTGTCCATAAATCAGCTGAACCTGCCAGTCCAGCAGAAAACTCCTGATGTTCCTCAGCCCACTGCTCTCCGCTCGGAAGGGGCCGGCCGGGCTCGTGCCCCCCGGCTGGAGGGTGGGGGAGCCTCCCCCCCCGCGGCAGCACGACCCCGCTGCGGCCGTGCCACGACACCGCGCCCCAGGAACAGCCACAAACGCCCGGAGAAAGGGCACAGCCCTCCCTTCCAACACAGGGCCGTCCAAACAAACAGCACAGAGGGTGGCAAGGAAAACGCTCAGAGGACAAAAGGACGGAGTCAGGATTAAACCCAGGCCCTTGATCCCTGGCCAAATGGCCGACCCATAAGCCCACGCAACTTCCAGAGCCAATTTAAAATCCTGAGTGTGCTATACTTTAGGTTATAAAATCATATTTAGACACATTTTGAAGTGTTCTTTGCTCTGCTGGTGGCTAAAAACAATTCCTTTGTCATCAAATCCTGCTTCGGCAAGCTGACGTGACGTTTTTAACTCAGGAAATAAGATAATTATGGTTCAAGGTAAACAACTACAACTGTGCATCATAAACAGTTTCTAATTTTAAGCCTGAGTCCCTCTAATGCCATCCATATTTTAAAGACAGTTYCCTTACAAATGGTTTAGGTTGTCTGAGCAGCTTGTGACTGAGYCTGTGCTAATGAGCAGCAGCACATCGCAGGAAAACAGAGGCTGGTGGAGCAGGGGAGCTCCTGTGTGAACACCATGGGATGGYTTGGGTTGGAAAGGACCTTAAAAAGCTCATCCAGTCCAACTCCCTGCCATGAGCAGGGACACCTTCCACACACCAGGTTGCTCCAAGCCCCCATCCAACCTTGCCTTGGACACTTCCAGGGATCCAGGGGCAGCCACAGCTTCTCTGGGCACCCTGTGCCAGGGCCTCGCCACCCTCACAGCCAAAAATTTACTCCTAATATCTAATCTAAATCTTTCCTTCTTTCAGTTTGAAGCCAGTCCTCCCTGTTCTGCCACTCCAGGCCCTTGTCCGAACTCCCTCTCCAGCTCTCTTGGAGCCCCTTTATCACTGGAAGGGGTTCTAAGGTCTGCCCAGAATTCTCTCTTCTCCAGGCTGAACAAGCCCAGCTCTCCCAACCTGTCAAGGTAAGCCAAACATCAAAGGAGGAAAATACACTCTGAATCTTAAATAGCTGGAGAGGCAAAAGCTGCGTCTCTTGGAACACAGAGAAAACAAAGCGCCGAGACCGGAGCTACACACGCTTACGCAACCCTCGCTGCAAGTCATCCTGGATCCCAGACCTCAAACGCCCCACTGGCACAAACAGCAGCAATTCAAGTTGTAACTCGCGAAGAGAATCAGCTACTGAGCTGTTCAACACCAGGCAGCAAACGCGGCTCCAGCCCCTCCGTGCTGTGTCTAAACCGGCCCTCGCGCTGCTGCTGCCCTAAAATGTTCCCAAAGTTACCTGGGAACAAAGGCTGGCAGGAAAGAGCAGCGTCCTGGCTGAGCCCGCAGCCAGAAAGGCTGGAGCACATGGTGTGAGCATGGCTGGAGCTGCAGGGAGGTATGGAGGGCACGAGCTGTCTGCCTTGGGGATGAATCACTGCGCTCAGAGGGAGCAGTAACTCCAGGAGCGCTCTGAGGTGTTAGCCTGGCAGGCTCTCATTCCTCCTCATCCCAGGAAAACGTGCTAAATTACAACCAAATGAGCTCCAATAGAGACAAAGCATTCTTACAGAGCTGTGCTGGAAGAGCCAGGAGTGGTCAGAAGTACCCCAAAAGCCAGCGGTGGGAACGCTCCTGCAGGAGCCTGAATGGGAACAGGAATCACGTGGTGGAGCCAGTGCAGCCTGGGAGAGCTTGCTCCTCCAAAACTTTTCCTCACTAAACAATTCCAAAGCACCCCACCCCATTGCTGCTATTGTTGTCAGAGAGGGAATTCCAACCAGAACAATGATTTCCACACTGTTTTTCTGCTGGAAGAAGAAAACTGGTAACATCGCACAGCAAAAATACAATCTCCACAGCAGTTCATCCAGTACCACAAGTCCCCTTCCTAAAGGGAGCAGATTAACGTGCCTGCAGTCTGCTGTGCAGCATAGATGTATTTTTAGATCCAAGGACCCAAAGGCAGCGATATGGTGGAAGCCTCCCAGGCTGGAGTTAGCCATGGGAGGTTCATCTCTCCACACCCTGGAGAGGGCAGCTCATTAAGAGGCTGCTCAGAGCAGAAGGAAACAATTCACCCATTCCCTGAAGAAATCCCTCTTCCCACGACTGCACACAAGGCAGCTCCTCTAAACTCCCCACCCCCCGACAGCTCATCCCGATTTGCACCATTTTTGGGGAACAGCAATACATTAAAAGTGCTCTTTCCTCCCAGATCTCTGGCACAATTAATGGAGATAAATTCAAAGTTGYATTCATGGCACAACATGGGATGAGTGGCTAAAAGTCAGCCCAAGTGTCCAAAAGACTGAAAGGAGCAGAACAACAGTTTGGCTTTATAATGTTTTATCTGCAATTAACACTTTTCTATGAGTACCGGTAAAGCAGCATTAGCTGCTGGCTGAATCCAAGTGAGTGAACCTGAAAAATATCACTGAATGGTTTGGGTTGGAAGGGACCTTAAAGCACATCCCATCCCACCCCCTGCCATGGGCAGGGACACCTTCCACCAGCCCAGGGGGCTCCAAGCCCCTATCCAACCTGGCCTTGGACACTTCCAGGGATCCAGGGGCAGCCACAGCTTCTCTGGGCACCCTGTGCCAGGGCCTCCCCATCCTCACAGGGAAGGATTACTCCCTAATATCCCATCTGACCCTGCCCTATGGCAGCGGGAAGGCATTCCCCGTGTCCTGGCACTCCAATTCCTGATGAAGAGTATCCTCAAAGTGAAGCTTTCAAGGGAGCCAAACACGTCCATGGCCACCAAAGCCACTCTGCTTTCCTGGCCACCATGAGCCAATGTTTAACCCAATTATCAGGTGCAGGAGTCCATTCCCAGGCCACAAAAAGTGACTTAACCACATTAGCTTCTACCTACAACAGTGCCATTCATCACCAACCCTTCAGGGACACACCTTTGAGAAAAACACCTGGCAGGTGTGCAGGGATCACTGCCTCAGACCTGGGAGTCCAAAAATGGAATAAAATGCAGGTAAAACTATGAATTAGAGAGTAATCAGTAATTAGAGAGTTTATTATTTCGTAAATTGCCAGGTATTCTGACTGTCCCATCTGAGAGCTCAGAGATGGCACTGCCTAGATTTCAGATGGCCTCACCTACCCCCCTGCAGAGGTGCCTTTGGGAATCCCAAATGTGCCACTGCAGAACACAAATGTTCAATTCTCAGTATTCATGGGACAACAGGCAGAAAAGGAGTGGAAAAATAAAAATAAAGGAAAAATGCAAAAAGCCTACACAAGACCCAGAAGTCCTGAGTAGAGCCAAGACATTTTTCAGACTTTTATTAAAATTAGATTGGCCTTAGACTATGAATCACATTCACCCCCCATGAGAAGCAAAAGAGCAACAACATCACCCAGTGAAAGATACAGAAATGCAGAGGGGACCAGAAGTAACCTCTAAAACCAAGGCTCCTCCACAGTTCAAGCACCCACTGAATTGAGCTTACACACCTCAAAAACCAGCTCATTTGTAACACTCACAGCAGCCACCAAAGGCAAAGCTACTAAAATCTGGTGTGTAGGTCTAGGAAAATACAGCTTCGCTTCAGCCCTGCCTCCCCTCCTGAGCCCTCCCTCCTCCAAACGCCTGAAATAGGATGTTACACTACTTGTTTATACGCCATTACAGAAAAACATGCTGGATTTCTTCATCCTGCATTACAGAACAAAATGTTACCCAATTCCTTCTGTAAAGCACTAAGAAATAACTGTGAGACCATATGCAGGGGGAAGCATCCACGTGCTGGAGTAATCCGGCCTTACGTAACCAGCCATGGGCGTCTGACCACAACCAGCAGCAAAGGAAGGGCCAAACCAACTTCCCTTTAAAACCCACCCAAAATTTCATTTTGAGGGGTCTGATTCAGGAGACAAATTAAATTCATGTCCCTAAGTTACAATTTGAGGTTTCTGCCATGAAAGTACCCAGAGCAGAGAATCCTGGGTGGTTGATTTTCTCTCCTTGAGCTCATCCCCATTAACCAAAAATGAATCATTTGCTAATTGGTGAGTTCAGTTTGAACCCATGCTACCGTGATTCTTATCTCAGTAGCTGGAAGGCAGCTCCTTCCAAGGATCCAACAAGCCATGGACAAAGGCAGAGAACAGCATCTTAAAATGTCAGGAATCTGAGCACTGATAATCCTGGAGATCACAGAATAGTTTAGTTTGGAAAAGCCTCTGAGATGACCAAGCCCAGCACTGCCAAGCCACCACGTGTCACATTTACACATTTTTTAACACCTCCAGAGTGAAAAGGTCCCCCCTGAGCCTCCTTTTCTCCAGGCTGAGCCCCCTGAGCTCCCTCAGCCACCCCTGGTGTTCCAGACCCTGCCCCAGCTCCCTTCCCTGGACACGCTGTGTGGGCTCAGCTCAGAACAGCAGCTATGCTGTGAGACAGACACAGACAAGGCAGCCAAAAACAAGAGGTGCAAAACAGACCCAAAATCCACAGACTATAAATTTAATAAAATCCATCTTTGCCCCCTTTCTACCTGCTGGCAGCCAAAACAAAACACAAAAGCACAGACACATTATTATGAAAAACAAGTCAACTTCTTGTGCAGGGATAAAGATAACAAATGTTTCACTGCTCTGTTTCAAACGTTTCAGATCTTAAACTGAACCCAGGAAAGAACATTACCAGTTAAGCTATTGAAGCAAATGAAATGAAAATTGAAAATCAAGTCTAACCGACATTAAATTTAAATAAATATATCTCAATTCCAGGATCATAATACATAGTTCTTATGACAAAAAACTTCTGGAGAAGGGAAAAACACCCTTGGTAACTCTGAATATTAAGCTAAGGTACCACAGGCATCTCACAGTTTATCTAAATAAAGTATCTCCTGCAAAGAGCCCTGGTTCCTCCAGTGCAGGCTGCAGTGTGATTAACAGAGGTCCATTAGAGAGGCAATCCATAACCTGGCTCCTGTGAGGAGTCCCTGCCACATCCGTCTGCGTTTCCAYGGCAACCAGGCAGGAAAATATAAAGCAAATTACAGTTAAATGAAAATTATTCTCCATGACAATATATGTTAATGCTGGAACATTTGCAAGGCCATTCCAGATAAAATGTTTACATTCACACATGTGTCTACAAAAATAAATAAAAGGCAGCTGGAGCAGCTAATGGATCATCCAAARAGAAGGATCAGAGTCTTCCCCCCCCCCTAAGTTTTAGTCTATTCATCAGAATAAAATTCTTCAAGCTGAGAGAATGGGAAACAACCCACCTTACCCAAGGTATTTGTCCATTTCCAAACAGAAACATTCTTGAAGGAACAGTTTTTCAGAAGATCTAAAACGCACATTTCTGAATGTTGTGAACCTTTAATTTTCCTGGCTGCAAACAAAGACCACATTTATACCTCCCCATCCCCGCAGAAAATGGTTTAAACGAGAGGTTAAGTTTATATTTAGAAAGACCTGACTGAAACTGGAATAGTGACTTATTTGAATCAGCTATAACTTACTGAGAACTGGAAGGTGCTTCATACCTCAGAATCTGGGGTGGTGACTCCACAGCTGGGAGACTCTTATACCCCACCAGGGTTTAAAGGTAGCACAGGCCACAGAAATACTTTTAGAAAAGCCCACAATTAAGGCTGTAAAAGGTGATCCTACTCTCCCACCGTCACCACTCAGCCTGAACAGTCCTTTTTTAGGAAATATATCTCAGTTTAGGGAATATATCTTCTGGAGCATGAGGGAAGTTAATTGGAATGAGGCTCGTCAAGATGTAGCCACTTCGTTATTTTTTTAACTCCCTTGGCTCATACCCCAAAGAAAAGCCCAAAGAAAGGAAGGAGGTTATAAACTGACTCACAGTCTCTGCCACTGAAACGCCACATTTTCAGAGGGGTTTAAAATACTGCCCTGGAAAACAGCCCCCCCCCCCAGCCGCCTTGCACAGCCGCCCTGCCAAGTTCCTTTCCCATGGAAATGCTCTGCCTGTTCAGCGAGTAACACAGGTGCAGGTTTCTTAGGAAGCCCCAGAAAGAGCACAAGGCACTTTTTGAAGGCGTTTGGGAGCGCTGGGAACACAGAGCAGGGCATTCACTGCGCTGGCACATCTGAGCTCGCTCCGTGCACGCTCCCACTGACCTCTGCATCTGCCTCCTGCCTCCGCCTACGGAACAATGCTTGGATCAGGAGGATCGTAACTTTTTATGACAGTGGGAAAACTGCAATCTTCTCCACGAGTTCACTCCACCCTGCACATAAAACTGCTCATAGGTTCAACCATAAAGCAAACTCCCTCCTTTGAAGTTCCACTCGGAGCCCTGCGCACGTTGTAAAGCCGAGCTGGAAGAACGCAGCGTACTAAGGTTTTACATAACCACCCTCGCGGAAAGCATCGCTCCCGAATCATCCGGAGCCACTGTTGACAAAAGCAAGTCAGGTCAGAGAGTATCTGGGTAACAAAACTCCTCACAGGTGAGCTCAGGTTACCCACAAACACCAAAGTCACACACCATCCAATATATTCCAGCCATGCTCCACTTTCCCCGAGGATCAACTTCCTGCAGAGCCCACAGCAGCGTTCCCATTATCACTTCAGCTCAGTGATAATGCTCCATGGCCCCCTACACCTTTCCCTCCACAGGATATGCAGGCAGAGGGTTGGAAGGGACCTCTGGAGATCATCCAGTCCCACCYCCGGCCAAGGCACGGCCACCTGGAGCAGGTGACAGCAGAACAYGTCCAGGTGGGTTTGGAATGTCTCTAGAGGGGGAGACCCCATGCCCTCCCTGGGCAGCTGTTCCAGAGCTCTGCCACCCTCCATGGAAAGTTCTTCCTCACATTGAGGTAGAACTTCTTGTGGCTTAGTTTATGTATCTCCATACAATGCACAGAATACAACTACAAACAGTCTAAAAAACAAAACCTAACCCCTGCCAATGGAACCCCAGCAGCAGTTGCTAGGATCCTCTGCAAACCTCACTAATTGCTGGGATTGGGTTTCCAGGGAAGCTCCTTGCTGCAGCAGTGGAGGGGCTGAATGCTGTTTTCACAAAAGAACTTGTAAAACCCCAGGCTGCATGTCTGCAACAGCCAGGATTTATATTCCAGGCACAAATCAGATTATGCTGCACACACCGTGCTCCCGAGGCTCCGAGCAGGTGGATCCCACCAGGATGAGCAGCCTTCCTGGATGCCCAGGCTCCAGGGCCAGGTTCCCTGCTCTCCCTGATGGGCTCCACATCCCCTTGAGGAGACCTGACTGTGTCAGATGCCTCCCTGTTAGAAAAGTCATTTTCTCTGTAAACATAAGCAAATGTATGCTAACACGGAGTGAGATTCCAGGGAAAACCAGGCAGCCTGCAGCCTTCCTGCAGGGAAAAGGGCAGGAGATTCAGGGACACCAGGTTGCTGGGCAGCACTACAACTGCTAGTAACCTCGTGGAAGAGAGCCCCAYCGTACAAATACAGGATAAATCCATAAAAGAGAGATTCCAAGAGCGGATCCAAGCAGGGACAGTAAGGGAGATGCAGGAGAGGGAAGGGCTGCTCCCTGTGAGCACCCCAAACATCCCTGCCACCATTCCCCACGCCCTGGGAGCCTTCACCTCAGCATACCCACAGCTTTACTCTCTTCCCAAGCACTTTCCTCCCACTGTGCAAAAACAAGGTCCAGCTCTCCAGAGGGAGAAGAAGATGCAGGAACAACTCAGAGAGAAGGAGAAAGGCAGGAACAGACGGGAAGGGACCTCAAAAGGCAGACGGGCTAAAATTAGAGACAAGAATCTTGGATGAGGAGGACCAAGGCAAGAGCAGGACCTCCATCAGATGAGGCTCCTGGGAAAGGGGAGGGACGGACAGGAGAGAGAAGAAACATCCTGGTGGGCGAAGCAGGGGAAGCTTGCAGACAGAACACACTGCAGGAGGAAATTAAATGCAGCATTTTAAGACTACAGCCTCCAGCTCCCTAACCAAGAAGCTCTACTCAGCACACCAGGAAAGAGCCACGAAGCTGACTTCTTGTTCGATCCCTTCCCCCCTGGACTAACTCAGAGGAATTCGTCTCTCACCACAGAACCAGTTTAACACCACAGCGCCAGTGCTGATCACAGGGGAAGGGAACAGAATTCACTGTGGAGCAGCTGAGTAACACAGGGCACCTAAGATCTTCTGGGAGAGCCAGAAGCCTTCCAGGCTGCTGGGAAAACGAGGAACAGGGAGCTCAGGGCCAGGAGAGCCACCACACAGGACCCCGGTGCGTGCCAGGACAGGCCACGGCAAGGAGGGGAAAGTAGAGCAGGCACCAGCCAGCCTAATTCCCAAACCCAGCATATTCCCCTGTATGTGGGGACAAGAAACCACACGAATAGAAAAGGTCAACATTCAAGGAGAACAGGTTTTCATCTTCAAACCTGTGCACTCGACCCTTGGGCTGCTGAGAAAGGTGAAGTTTCACACACTAAATCCCCGAACTTGCTCGTTACAGTCCAGCTTGGATAAATGGATCTGCCTGTGCCGAGCTGCAAGATGAAACCACAGAGACAGCTCGGGGTGGGCAGCAGCCAAGCACCGTAACCGGAGCGCCCGGTGGTATTTAAACCCCCAGAGCACAGCCAGGAGCGGGATGTTTGTGTCCCCCCACACACACCCCTTCCCCGCATTACCTCCATCTCTTCCCAGCATCGCCATGGCTAATCCCATCCATCCAAAGATATACGGATATATTTATAGACAGGCTTACATCTCCAGCACATCCAAGGCCTGACGCAACCGCGGAGCGCCGGTCGGTGTTGTTACCACAACGCTGACATTTCACAATCTGCCACAGCCATCCTCCTGCAGAGCGTGGAAAACACCAGCCCCGGAGTGTAAAGTCTATCCCAAAGTGCTTTCCATGGGCTACAGTCACTGCCACAGTCAGCAGGATCTCAGCCCTGCCACCTCCTCCCTGTAGCAGCTATCAGGAGACCATTCCCAAAGGGGAACTTCTTGGAACTTTTATCTTGGCTCCTCCTGGACCTAACCAGCCTGCAGAAACCCAGCCACTTACCAGTCATTTGGAGCTCCTGGTACAACTTGTTTACACAGCACAGGTCACAGGATCGGCTGGAAGGTGTAAGCAGGATATAGTTTTTATGGCTCTGAACTCCTGCCCAGATAAGCCGATAAGGCCTCGGCTGGGGGCGGGGAGCACTTTCATGTGTGCGTGATTTGAAAGGAAGAGGCACCATGAACTGCAGCTAAGCAGTTGGTACTTAATAATGAAGCTTCCATTCACCTCTAAAGCTATTTAATGCCTTTTTTTTTTTTTTGGAGTTCCTAATTACACATCCTTTCATTTCACATCCCGATATTGAGGGCAGCACCGTATTTCCAAGCCCAGTGCTCCAGCCTCTGGCTGCCGAGCCCTCAGGGACACGCTGCCTCCGGATCGCGGTGAATTTTTTAGAGGGTAACATCTCCCTTCTTGACTCTCTGATTCTTCCCCATGCCTGTGACACAGTTTTCGCAGCTTTATGCTGCTCTAAAGGTAAATTATTCGAGACCTTTTCTATCCTGCAAAGCTGTCAGTCTCTCAAAAATAATTACAGAGCCAGCTCCCTCCAGCCTTCGCTTCCCCGAGCCTGGAACCACCCCACCGTGACACCCTACAAACATCCACATCCTCAGTGAGGACCTGAAGCCCATCACCCAAACCAGGACCACCTTAACATTCCTCTCACAGCAAATCCAACACAGCACAAGAGGAAAGGAGATGCCTTCTCCCTGGAAAAACATCCATCCTCTCACACACAGGTGAGACAAAGCTGCTTTTACACATACTACAAAGTTTTCTACCCTTTCCACTCTCCAAGTCCGGAAATTTCTTTACATGGCATTTTAGCCACACACAAACCCAGCACCAGCACAGACACACTTGCACCTAACAGCAAAATAAATATTTCAGTGTTTCCACAAGATATCCAGTGTTGCAACCTTTGGTTTCCGAATCCAAACGCAACATACAATCAATACCCTGCTCCTGCCACTGCAGTAATTCACAGCGGAAGGTTTATTTTAAAAACACTCATCGGATAAGTTTGGTTTTCTTCGAGACAGGGAAGAAAGGCTGCCTCCAGATTTGGAGAGGATAAATAATTCAATGCCTGAATGCCAAGGGCAGTGTGCACACATCCATATGGCAGGGACAATGCAGACAGTAATATATGCTGCACATCACCACCCTGACAGTGCCTTCAACCCTGACCTAGAAAAAAACATCACTTTTTCTGACTCCAGCAGCCAATTCCCTCCCCGGCGCTGCCACCCGCTCGCCGTGGGGTTACCGTGGGGAAGCATCTCCCAATCCCTCGGCCTTCCCAGGCTGCAATTCCAGCCTCTGCTCACGACAGCTACACGGCAACGAGCAGCGCGCCTTACTCACACGGTGAACTCCAGAAAACGGGAACGAACCCAAGGAGACGGAGGTTTCAGACGTCCTCTTTGGGAGCTCACGCCTTCCCAGCCAGCACTGAGAGGGGCAGGAAAAGCCAGGATGGTTTCTCAGACGTGAGGTCTGGCGATACGCCGGCGGGGCCCCAAGGGAGGAGGAGCAGAGGGAGCGGGGAGGCTGCTCCCGCAGAGAGCCAGCACCCACCGGAGCCCTGCACAGGGCTACCAAGCCAGGGGGCTCCCGTGCCACCCTCGAGGGACACGGGACCACATGGATCATGTCAGATAGACACCTGACCACAGAGATCCCACCGGACGTACACACAACCACGAAGACCATGTTGGATGGATGCAGGACCAAACAGACCATGTTGGATGGACAGAGAACCACAAAGACCCCACTGGACAGACACAGAACCAAACTGATCATGTTGGATGGACACAGGGCCACAAAGAACTCATTGGATGGACACAGAACCATGTAAGTCATACAGGATGGACACAAGATCATTTAAATCATGTTGGATGGACACAGGACCACACAGAAGACCACCTCTTGCCCCACAGAAGAGGGAAGAGACTGCTCACCAGAGAAACCATCCCTCCTATCCTCCACAGCCCTCACGGACACCAAGCCTGCAGCCACACTCATTTCACACTCCCAAAATTAGCCATCACACATCACCCTGCCCCACTGTCCTAGTTTGATGATTTGATAATTTCACTACATCCTACAACTTGAAGAAAACATTAGAATCAAGATAAAGAAGTCTAGAGCCCAAAATACCTGATATAATTAACTGCACCTTCTAACATGATTATTTCCTTTCCTGACCCCAATTATTCCTTCAGTTTATTAAAGAGAACTCAAATACAGAGCAACGTTAACACCCCAAAGAGTCACATAAACAGAAAAAAAGTCTGAGGGCACCATTACAAACAGACTTAATGGAACTCCAAGATTGGAAATGGATCTTGAAAGCTGTCAGATCAAAGCAAGATCTTTCTCGTGTAAGGACTGCATTACCCTCGGAGCCACAGAGCTAATACCATCTATAAAAATATTTTGCTCAAATAAGTGAAGAACAGCAGCGTTTCATCTGTCAAAAGGTGCGAGGCTTTTATGGGATTAGCCATTCCACATGCAGCATAAAAATTAGAGCAGATTTTTAAAAGCCCCCAGCTCAGCTGACGGAGACTCCACAGCCCAACGTGCACCCACTTTCTCCACATGCACTCCACACCGAGCAGATTTTTCGCTGTTATTAGCATTTAAGCTTCTTTTTACTTTTTTTTTCCCCCATACTCTCATAAAAGATTACAAATTGGCATCACCCATAAACAGCCCCAGTCTGAAGCACCACCACCCGGACTCAGAGAAATTCAGGCTTTTAAACACCCAGCAGTTGCATGAGAAAATACACCAGAAAACACCAGTTCTCACACAGGAAAGCTTAAAAAGTGGAGTAGAATGTGCTCAAAACCAGCCTCCAGACCACGGGTGCTGACAGCTTCCCACCCCCCTTCCCAGCAGGATTCCAAAGGCAGCATTTTGCCCAGATTTTAAGGCTGCACAAACCTGCTTAGGACGTTTGTGATTTCAAATAATTGCCTACACAAGCTTTCCCTTAACATTGATGGGAGTATTTTTTATGGCCGTGCATCGGTGGCACACAAATTACGTAACACTTGGCTGAGAACCCTCCGAAAAAGCAGCTCTGTGCCGCTAATCCCTCACGCAGGAAGGAGGAAAATATTTAAAAGCTGCATACAAATCATTCCTGTGAGTGTCGTGCAGACTGGTTTAAATTAGATGGGGTAAAAATATATGTGAGCTGATCACGAAACACTGGAATCTTTGCTATGGAGACACCGGTTCCTCTCTGCAGCCTTTTACAACCGAAGTACAGGGAATTCTCCCCGGCAATGGAGGGAGCACACAAGCACCTTTACTAGAGCTCATCAAGGAAATACGAGGAACATAACAACCCCCATGTAAATATTTTCCAGTATTATTTGCTTTGCTGTACTGAAAAGCAGCAGTACCTGCCACTACTTGCTCTGGGTCTACCACCATTAAATCTTAATACCCAGGAGGAATTTCAATCCGTAAGGCAACTGCTGAGCCTGAAATTCAGGTACAGGGAAGGAAGAGGGGCAGACCTCCTCAGAAAGCCGTCACTCCATAATTTTACAAAATGTAATTAACCAGCTCCGGCCTTGTGCCTTTCCTTCCCTCGGAGAAGGATTTCTTCACCGAGTAATTAGCCTGTCCCAGTTAAGACTCAAGTCACCACACAACATATTTTCCCCAAAACAAAGCCACATGCAGTATTTTAAAAAAATATTGCCATCTCCTCACAGCCACTTAAATCTCTTCCCAGCTTTTGGCTTAGTCACTGCCTGGATCTAAAACTCACTGAAACCAACCTACCACTGTGGGAGCCTCTAAAACCCTGGGTTTATTCCCACACTGGAGACGCTTCATCATTCCAGGGCACTGCCTCCTTTTAATGTATAGAAAAGCTGGAGGTGAGGAAAAAAAACCTCTTAGTACTTCAAACACATGTCCAAAAGCCACAACATAAAGACAAAGAGGACAGATTAAACGCTGTAAAGACACACTAGTCGGGAACCTTCCTTTGAAGTATCTGCAGGAAACACTGTCATCACGCAGCCATGTTACAATTACACAGTTAAAATAATCAGCACCAGTTGTAAGTAGCCCATCTGGTTCCCTGGAAAGGGAACACTGCTGGTACAGTATTGATTAACAAGACGAGTCTCACTGACCCCAGAGAAACACATTTGTCTGCTCTGCTGAGCAGCGGAAGAACGCGGCACGACGCCGTGCTACGCTTCGCTTTGTTCACAAGCATTTGGGGGGACTTAGTCCACTAAAACACGAGTGGAAAACAAAATAATCTTATCAGGTTGCCTACCACACACGAAGGAAGAAATTAAGCCAAAGGGTTTTTGCTCTGGGGCTTTTTTTTAAGATTTCCTCCCCCATCCAAACCCAACCCTCAAACTGGACAATCTGCAGGTTTAAGTCTGAGAAAATGCTGTTGCAACATCATAAAAACAAAAAGCTGTCCATGGAAAAAAAAAAAAATCAGTTCGCTCTGAGCCATGCTTTTTTATGAAATGAAGACAGACAAGAGAGAAGAGTTCATTTCTAAAAGCAGAAGCAGAACTGAACAGCAAAACCAAGTGTGCAACACGAAACTCAACATCTCCAGTTTCCAGCCAGTCGCAGCAGGCAGCGCCGACATGGCCGGGGCTCCTCGGTCACTATTTACAACAGGAATGAGGAAAAAAGCGCTGGGAACTGGGGGCTCGCTGTGCTCCAAGCCCAGCGCGTTGTTTGCTGCACGGGCAACTCGGTTTGCTGGGAGTTTCGCAAACCAACCAACCCCTCGCACTGACTCAGACACCCCGGGGTGACACAAGCCCCGGCTCGCCCGGACAGGTTCACAGCAGAGCCCTTCTCCAGGCAGGATGTGCCCCGGCAGGTTTGGTACCTCCCGTAGGACTGACGAGTTCTCCTGGAACCAGGGAGACCCGGAGCGCTCCTGCATGGAAAGCGCTGAGCTCCACAAACCCCGACACCCCCCAAGGCAGCGCAGACACGGCTCTGAGCCCTGGACCGGCTCACACAGAGCCCCAGAGCTCGCCCACACAGGCACGGACCACCCCTCCGAGCCAGGCCCGGCCCTGCCGAGCGCTTCCCACGGAAGGAAAGCAGGTCACGGAGCTCTGTAACCAAACGCCGTGCCCAGAGTTTCCCCGCCGAGGCGCGGGGCTCGGCGTGGGGCTCGCTCCACACCACGTTCCAAACCCCTCCACCACCCCACGGCCATCTCAGAGCACTCCGACCTGGAATCTGCCAGAAAGCCCAGCCTGTAAAAACGCCAACTTTTTCCCTTTTTAAGCTAATCGAGTTAAATATTGAGCTCCTGGTTGGGCACACACAAAGAATGTATCGATGCCGCTGGGAAACATGTGAGAGTTAATCTCCTTTTCCCTCTCCATGACTCCGTGGAGTGGTTTTTCCCCCACAGAAAAAGGAAATAATTGGAGTCATTATATAAAAATGTTCCATTTTATGAACAAACCAAAAAAAAAAAAGGAGAAATACACTGAGCTCCAAGTTCCTTAAATTTATATAAATTTCAGGAAAGCACACAGCCACTACAAAGCAGTACAGATGTTTTCACCGAAAAATCTTTGCCTACAGAGAGGGTAAAAATGGTGTATACACCCCATTTCAGAAGCCATCTCAGGAGGGAATTTTGCTTCAAGAGCTGCCTGGAATTCGCTCTCTGCCTATAGAGCCATGTCCCCAGTGGTGAGAGAGCACTTTGTGTACAAAACCAGGAGGGGGGAGGAACCCTTTCCTGCAACTGGATATCAAAACAGATCCCCAAGCCTGGAGGAGAAGCCAAGCCGTAAACACACGGCCCCTGTGCCTCAATGAAGGGCCCGTTCTGAGCCGCACACCCCGGACAGCTGCTCCCTCTGGGAAAGGGCAGAGGGCACCRAGGGCTCGGCTCATCCCGGCTCCCTCCGAGCACATTTGCCTTTCTAAACATGAATCCATCTCCGGGCTGGGGGAGGCTTGTCCTGGGCTGCAGCTGTTTGGGCTTGGAAGGCTTTTTTTTTTTTCCCTCTCTTCCTTTCTGCTAAGGGGCAAAGGTGTCGAGCAGCCCCTCCCCTGCACACAAAGGCTCCTCGGAGGACAGAAACACGGAGCGATTTAAAGATTAAACGGGGAAATAAATAAAAGCCGCGGGGCTGGGGCCGGCTGGGCTCGGTGCGGCCCCGGCCCTGCGCACACACACGCAGGGCTAACGCCTACCCGGGGATGATGAAATGGGAAACGGAAATTACCATTTCAGACAACTTTTGGTATTGTTCCTCCCAGCGCAGCGCTCACCCCAAAAAGCACTTCCCCCCCCCTCCCCGCACCCCTGCGAAAAAAACATCCCCACCCCAAAAAACGGGGTCTGGAGGGCGGGGGGGGGAAACGGGGCTGCGGGCTCGACACGGAGCTCCGAGTTCCTCCCACGGCTCCCCACGAGCCTGCGCACCCCAAAACACCGACCAGCCCCCGGGCTCTCCCTGCGGCCCCTCCAAACCACCGCCTCCCAGCCACGCTCCCTCTCTCCGCAGCCCCTTCCCACGCCCTGCCCCCCCGGGTGTCGCCCCGCAGCCCCCAAACAGCCCCTCACCTCCTTCGCCGCCCCCCCAAAAACCCAACATCCTCTTCCCATCCGCGCTGCGGCGCTTTTTTCCCCCGAGCCGACCCCGCGCCGCCCCCTCCCCGCACCGGGTCCCACCTCCTGCCGCTACCGGTGCCCCTCCTCAATCCCCCTCCCCGTCCCGCTGCCCCCCCCTTCGACCTCTGTCCCCTCGCCCCCCCCCGCTCCGGGTGCCTCTCCCGGTGCCCCCTCCAAGCCGCACAGCCCCTCTCCGGGACCCCCTCTGCCCTCGGCCCCTCGTCTCCAGCGCCCCGATGCCCCCCCGCGCCATCCGCCCGCCGCCCCCCGGCGCTTACCGGTGCTCGGCGCTCAGCGGGCCAAGGGCAGCCCCGCGGCGGAGCGAGGCCTGCGGCTCGGCCGGCCCCGCCGCATAGAGGGGGGGCTGCGGGGGGGTTTCGGGGCGGTTTTGGGGGGTCCGGGGGTCCCGGGGTCCGGCCCTAGCGCGGGGGGCGCGCGCCGTGGCGGCTCCGGGCCGCGCGCTCCATCCCCCGCGCGCCGCTGAGACGGCGCCGCTCATTGGCCCGATGAGACGGCGCCGCTCATTGGCGGACACGGCGATCCGAGGTGGGGGGGGAGGAGCCGCAGCGCCCCCCCACCCCCACCCCGGTGGCGCGCGGAGGCTGGCGGGAGCGCGGTGGCGCGCGACGTGTCCCGGCGGCGCCACCGCCCATTGGCCGCGCGCGCCGGGCGGCGCTTCCGGGGCGGGGCCAGCAGGGGGCGGGAGGGGCCCGGGGAGCGCCGGGAGCGGCACCRGAATCGGCACCGGCAGCGAGACCGGCACCGGAGCCGGCCCCGCAGGGACGCGCGGCCTGTGCCCAGCCCCGGGACCGGGACTAGGATCGGGACCGGGATAGGCCCCACAAGGACCTGCGGGCTGAGCCGAGGCCCGGGACCGGGCCCGCCGCGCTGCCCCGGGATTGTGGGATCACCGGAACGGGCACTCCCCGGTTGGCAGTGGTCACGAGGCGGTGGTCGGTGCTGCCCGTGCTGGCACTCGGGGCACCGGCGTACCCGAAAATCGGTGTTGGGACGAGGCGCCGGTTTGGGAAACGCGTCAGGGGGTGCTGGGGCACCTGTGCTCCCGGAGGTTTCCCCTGCTGCTCCTGCAGCACACGGGCACAGCGCTCACAGCCTGCTCTGGGCCCCGTTCCTTATCACATGCTCCGGTGTTAAAACCCCGATGCCGTGTGTGCCGCGGCTCTCCGAAGTGGGTGCCCAGCAGGACACTGAGGGCTGGCACAGGTGCCCTGGTCGGGGCAGTGGGTGCTGGCGGGGACGGTGCCGCACGTGGCTGCTCCACCAGCCCAGGGTGGTGCCCCTGGAGAGCAAAGGGACAGGGACAGGCTGGGACAGCTGCTCACTCCTGGCTGGGTTTTGGGCCTGATCCTTTCAAGTGCGGATCACACAACACCAAAAAAGGCTTTTGTGCAGTTTTTATGTGTAGGGTGCCTCCTAAAAAAGCATATTAAACATCTCCTAAACAGGTCATCCCTGCTGGATAATGTCAGTCATTCCTTCATTCTCCTGGAATGTTCAAGGAACAACTGGACGTGGCACTCACTGCTCTGCTCTGGTTGACAAGGTGGCGATTGATTACAAGCTGGGATGTGATTGATTACAGGCTGGGATCCATCAGTCGCAGATGGCTTTTGGGAAGGAATTATTTCCTGTGAGGGTGGGCAGGCCCTGGCACAGGTGCCCAGAGAAGCTGTGGCTGCCCCTGGATCCCTGRCAGGGTCCGAGACCAGGTTGGACGGGGCTTGGAGCAGCCTGGGATAGTGGAAGGAGTCCCTGCCCAAGGCAGGGGTGGGACAGGATGAACTTTGAGGTTCATCCACCCCAAACTCTTCCACTATTCTGTTGTGTGTCTGTATTCTGCACCACACATCTACTGCCCCAGCCCCTCCGTGTCACCAAGGTAGCCAAATTCCAGTGAGGAATCCCGTCCATGGAGCAGGTCCCAGCTGCGGTGCCCACGGGGCCCTGGTGTGGGTGGCAGAGCTACGTCACCACGTGTTGTTTTGGTTGCCGAGGATGGGGAAGCCTGGAGGCAGCAGCTCTGCCCATGACCTCATCCAGAATTGTCCTGGTTTTTAACCCCCCTCTGCCAGGAGCGGGGCTGTAACCGGGATCTCTCTCCTGGCATGTGCAGGGCCACTCTGGGTCACACACTTGGCAGCCTGGGGGACGGTTCTCATGTGCTGGGGGTGCCACAGGCCCCAGCAAGAGAAATCCCCGTGCTGGGCTCAGCAGGAAGGAGTGGCTCTGGAGCACGTGTCCGGCTCTGCTGTTAAATAACAGCAGGAGAGAGGTTTATTCTGAGCCTGTTAAGCTGGTCCTGTGTTCTACTTAGGCTTGGTCTTTTTATCTCTACCCATCTTCTTCCTCTGTAAGACCTACTAAACCAGTGAAAAGAAAGAGGTTGGGGTTTTTTTGGCTTCCTTTCCATTAAGCTTCTTGTCACAGCTCCCTGCAAACGCTGCAGGTGAGTGTTGGCCTCTGAGCAGAGGAGAGGGGAAATATGTGTTTTCGTTTCCTAAATATAATTGTCTGTAACTGCTTCCTTGACAACCTTGAATGTCATCCAGGTCAGAGATCCAGTGCTGGGGAGGAAGTTAAACCCTTTCTGTGTCACCCTGACCTTTTTCTATTTGAACACAACAGCCTGGTTCAGGGAGGGACTTTCAAGTACTTAGGCAAGGGAAGCTGCTAGCAGGAATGGGAGGATTATTTCCTTGGGGGCTGTTGTGCTGGTTTTCTGGGTGAGACTTGTGTGATGGGGATGTTTAACCTGCCTGGGTTTGTTACCCTGGGCTGGCTTTTGCTCCTTAATTGCAATACTTAAGACAAAAAAAAAATTACAGTCAATTGTTGAGCACCTTTATCTTTCGATAAAGTTTGTAAGCTCTTAAATCCTAAAATAAAACAAATACCCTGGTGCTGAGGAGGAAAGAGAACACTGTGTGAGGGCAGGGAAATTAGGCCACTTGGGGAATGTGCTTTCAGGCCTATTTCTGTCTGTCCCAGCCTGCTAAAAGGACACTGACTTTGGGGACAAAGCTCCTGACCCTCCACTCCTTGCCCTGGCACTGCTCCCTGGCTCACTCTGGAGATGGCACCTGTGTCAGCTCCACACCTGCACCAGCAACCTGTGGGTGACCAAATTCACCTCAATCCTTCAGCAGCTGTCTTGTGAGGGAAGGAACCATCATGCCAACCTTAAAGTCAGAAATTCCTGCGCTGTGCTACTGTGGGTGCAGTTCCCTGCTGACTCAGCTCTGCTCAGGATGGAGGGATGGGAATCTATTTTTAATAGACAAAACAGGGTGTGATTTATGGCTGGTACAGGGTGAATCTTGAGTGACCAGTCAGGTGCCAACATCASAGAGGCCAAGAGAATAAAACTTTAGAAGAACTTTGATTAGAAAAACCTTTACTTTAAGCTTGGCTCATGTTTTAATTAATGTCATCTATTAATATTTTGAAGAGAAATGGGTTTGGCAAACCAAGCAGCCATTTGGGAAGGCAGTGAGCAGTACAGCTGCTGTACTGCAGCAGGAACCTCCCTGGCTCTGTACAGACTCAGTTTTACTAAATAAAGCTACTTTCAAGCCATCCTTGTATTTCTTTGCTGTTATTGTTGTTAAGGACGCTCCAACTTTAGCTGTTCCACCTGTGATACCATAAAGAAATAAAAGTCTGGGCTTTCACCTGCTTTACAATGTGGTGGCTACTCAGAGCTCTACAAGATGTAATTAAGGCTAAATTCATGCAACAGCTCTCTCATATTCAAATCTGCGTTGTTTTGAAGGTCTAACTCCTTGGTACAGCTCGTTTGCCCCCAAATCTGTGTGTTGTGAAGGTTTAACTCCTCAGTGCAGCCCACTGTGCACCCAGCTCAGTCCCAGTGAAGCCCCAAGACTGGGATCAGGACAGGCAGAGCCCACAGCCCAGGAGCTGATGTAGCTCCTGTGCCTCCACAGCAGCATCATTTTTGGATCCCTCAAAGCTGGGAGCTGCTGTTGTGGTGGATAAAGTCTGTTGGCAAGGCTCTCTACAGGACTTACACATGTGTGAAGAGTGGTCTGTGGAGCTTTGTGCCTGGTGCATCCGCAGAGGATGGATTCCGGGGGAAGTGCTCTCCTGCTGCTGGGTAAACGCCTTGTATTGATGTTCCAGGTGTGAACTCATGACAGCCCAGCTCTAATTACTGTTTTTATCATTCCTAATGACAGGCTTTGGGTTTCCAGGCTGCTTATGGATTTCAGGGGTGTGGAGTGACAGTTGCTCACTCGGAGCTTAGTGACCTCCTCCGGTCTGCGGGGTTTGGAGATGACTCCAGCCACCTCCCGCACACAGATGGATTCCCAGGCCTCTCCGAGCTCCGCACGCTCCAGCAGCTCTCTGGGGAGTGCACTCCCGCAGAGCAATCTGCTCCGAGTCACAAACAAGCCGCTTCTCTCCCCCTGCTCTGCCCCTTACCCCTGTCACTCTCTGAGCCTTGCTCCCTCTTCCTCGCGTTAGCTTTTCCGGAGGTTTCTAAGCCCCGGCTGGCAGACGGCGCGGTGGCTGCTGCAGGGTGGCCGAGTCCCCGTGATCCCCTGCCTCCAGCCATCTGTCACCTGCCTGTCTTACACTCCCAGGGCTTTAGAGGTGACCCAAAGATAGATTTGTACCCCGGTGCTGTGTCCCAGGCTCGCCCTGGGGCTGGGGAGGCTCTGTGCCCAGGGAGGAGCAGTGTCGGTGCCATGCTGTCCTCTGCAATGGAACTGGAACTCGCTGTGATCCAAAGCTGTTCCTGGAGGAGTGAATAGGTGTGATGGGTTTGGACTGGCTCATGGAAAAAGGCTGAACAGCTCTTTCCTGGTGAGGAGTTTTACTGKGCTCGAGGGAAAACCATGTGGTCTTTTAAGCACATCCTCTGTTGCTGATCCTAAGGTTTTTCTGGGTTCTTGGCCTTGCTGTGCTGAAGGGGAGCATCTATCCCTTGACCTTGATTTGTCATCTGCAAAGAAGTAACCTAAAAAATCCCATCCGGTGCATGACCGAGATGCACAGTGCTGGGGGATGCTGGGAACCTCCGGGCCCTCCGAGCCGGGTGGTTTGTCCTGCTGGAGCAAAGTCCTGGCTTAGATGCTGGGGCATTTTTTCATCCTGTAAAAAGTCTGAATTTACCTTCCAGCAGCTTCAGCTCTGCATGTAATCCTTTGATTCATTGTTAAGAAGTCTGTGGATGGCGCAGTGGCCACCTGATTCCAGGTATCCATTTACCCCATTGGCAAAGTGCTGTATGGAAATGAGTCAGGGATAAACTGGGGGGGCTGAGGAACTTCCCAAGCCTCGGAGGGCAAGAGTGCCTTACAGGAAGCATGGAAACAGGAGAGGTGACTTCTCAGAGAGCAGAGCTCTGTTTCCCGTGGAAACTGACTTCTCTTGGCCTGAAAAGAACAAGATGTGGCTGCTAATGCTGCTTCCTGTTCCTAACCTGCTCAGGAGATAAACCAGGGATTTCAGCCTCCAATCCAGCACCTTTCCCCGGTAGTAAATAGACGTGGCATTACTGAGTGATGTCATGGCTGGAGCACATCCCAGCAAGGCCAAGCCTGGATCAGGTTATATCTGTCCTCTCAGAATATTGGCTTACTCCCAAAGGAGCATATTGCCTGTCCAAGGGCAGTGACTGAAGCCACCTTTCCCAAGGTCACCTCTGGTATGCACAGAGGGGACAGCCTGAGCTGCCCATGCAGGGCAGCACCTCCTGACTCTCCTTTCTGGCATCATTTTGTATTGGCACCAGCGAGGCAAAGACCCCCCAGCTGTCCTTCATGGAGTCATGGAATGGTTTGGGTGGGAAGGGACCTTAAAGCCCATCCTGTCCAACCCCCTGCCATGGGCAGGGACACCTTCCACTGTCCCAGGCTGCTCCAAGCCCCATCCAGTCTGGCCTTGGACATTCCCAGGGATCCAGGGGCAGCCACAGCTTCTCTGGGCACCTGTGCCAGGGCCTCACCACCCTCAAAGTAAATATAAATATCTATGTATTTGTTCACTCCCTTTCCCTCGGAACTCAGTTCAGTCCCTCACTCCCATCGCAGACACAAAGGCTGTTTTCTACCAGAGCTCACTCCTACCTCGGGCTGTCAGAAAGGGAACCTTCCTCAGCAACAGCTGCACAGGGAGGGAGCTGGTCTCTTTACTCTCTGCTGAATCTAACACTGCAGAGGTTGTTCGTTCTTTTCCCAGGCATTACAATTACCTGGGATTAGGAGAGATAAAATCCCAGAGCTGGGCTGGTTSTGTGCTCACACCACCAGACTCCGGTATCAGGCCCCCCCAGTGATGGCTGCAGCCTCTCTGCTATCCTTGCAGGGACCCTCTCGCCCCTCCCAGGCGTTTGTTCTCCTGCCTAAATAACATAGGACCAGGCCAAGGCCGTGCCGGGCCCTGGCCACGCTCCAGAGCCCGGAGAAGGCCGGGATGGCGGGGATCCGTCTGCTCCAGGAGATGTGACCGGGCCGGCCCTGGCCTGGGGCTTGCCTGCAGCCCAGAGCCCGCCCGAGGAGCGGCGGGAGGGGGCCGGCACGGCCTGAGGCTCCGGGCAAGGCCCGGCCACGGAGCCCCCCAGCCCGCCCCCCCCCGTTACCCCGGTAACGGCGCGGCCCTTCCCGGCAGCCCCCGCGCGGCGCCGCCCGCCATCTTGAGGCCTGGCAGCGCGGCGCGCGCCGGCCCGCTTCCAAGATGGCCGCCCGGCCCTCACCGGGCACTTCCGGCCGCGCCGAGGCTGCGGTCCTGGGAACGGCGGAGCCGCCGCGGCCCGGCCCGGGCCCGTCCCGCCGCCGCGGCCCGTGAGGCCTCCGGGGAGCGGGACCGGCCGACATGGCGCTGCTGCTGCGGATGGGGCTTCTCCGCGGCCGCTGCTCCTTCTGGTGGCCGCCCGCTGCCGCCTGGGCCCGGCCCCGCGGCTGTGCCCTCGGCGGGGTTCGCGGCCTGCAGGTAACGGGGCGGTGGTGGGGCCTCACCGAGCACCGGGGGCACCGGGAGAGGAGGAGAACGGGGGGAGAGGGACGTTCGGGCTGCTCGGAGGGGACCTCTGATTGTGCCGTCCAAAGGTCCGTCGTGTCAGCGCTGTTGGGCACTGACTTGGGAAACACCGTGGAAATAATGGAATTATTTGGGTGGGAAGGGACCTTAAAGCTCATCTCATTCTAATGCTCTGCCATGAGCAGGGACACCTTTCGCTAGACCAGGCTGCTCCAAGGTCCCTCCAAACTGGCCTTGAACATTTCCAGGCATGGGGCAGCCACAGCTTCTCTGGGCACCCTGTGCCAGGGCCTCCCCACCCTCACAGGGAACAATTTCTTCCCAATATCCCATCTAACCCTGCCCTCTGGCAGTGGGAAGCCGTTCCCTGTGTCCTGTCCCTCCATCCCTTGTCCAAAGTCCCTCTCCAGCTCTCTTAGAGCCCCTTTAGGCACTGGAAAGGTCACAGGTCACCGGGAAGCTTCTCTTCTCCAGGCTGAACAATCCCAAATCTCTCAGCCTTTCCTTGTACAAGAGGTGCTCCATCCCTTTCATCAACTTTGTGGCCTCCTCTGGATTTAAGCCTTTTTTTGTGGCGTGAGTAGGAGGTGGAGGGAGAACAATGTGGGACATTGTTCCATGCCAGGTTTTTCTGGGATCGATTTGAATTTAGGCTGTTCTGTTCTAGAGAGCATCAGTCCTAAGGTTGCCATCTTAAGCTATCAGAAGCTGGAAAAAAGAGGAAAACCAGGAAAAGAGAGTGAGGGGTTTCAGCCTGGTCAGTGTCCCTGGCTGGTTTAGAAACTGGAGCCTGTGCAGTGGAGGGGAGACAGGGAATCACACTGGAGAAGGAGCCAGACTTGTGTTCAGTGAGACTATTAGTGTTAGTGTAGATGTTGTGAAAYTGCTCTTAAATGTGAGTATCCGCTGCAGGATTCCTGCTGAGTTACCTCAGGGACAGAGCTGCATTGGCGTTGCTGCTGTGCAGGAGGGTTAAAACTCCTTAAAATTTCCTTTAAAAAATCCTTTTTCGTTAGAAAACTTTCTCTTAGTATGGTAGGGAGTCTTTACATTCTAAGAACTGATTTCCAACATGCCTTTAGAACAAAAAACAGACACAGTGAGGAAAAAGATGAAATATTAAGTGTTTTGAGTATGGGTTGTCTATTTGCACTTGTGCTTTCTTTGAGCTGGATTATAAACATTTCCAGAGTCACRTGGGAAGTGCACAACCAAGAGTCCCATCCAGGGCTCCCAGCTGCTGTCCTGACACTCACCCACGGTGTTTCCTTGTTCAGGAATCCGAGTCTCACAGAGGTACACAAAGCTTGAGCAGCCACAGCACTTTTCTAATCGTCTTGGTTTTCTTTCTCTCCTTCTTCAGAGCCTCCTGGCACCAACACTTTCCCTACCACGTCAAGGTCTCGGTGGAGTCCTGACAAAACAGCACATAATCCAGGATCCAGTCAGACTTTGGAATCTCCTGGGTGAGTCCCGAGGAGCAGGAAGGGAAAAGGTCTGATTTCATAAGAGAATTGACTTTTCCTCACCTTCTCCCTGCATTCCTGAAAGTGCAGCAGAGCTGTTCTGTTCCTGGATGTGGGAGCTGGGTGTGTTTGCAGGGAACCAGGCTAGTGTTTGGTGACAGGGATGAACAGTGGCACCTTCCCATGTGGAGCTCAGGGGATTAAAGAGGTACTGGAGTCATTAGACTTTGTGTTTGTAGTCTTTCTTGGGTTTTATTGGAGTATCTCCCAGCATTCCTGAGAAGCCTGATTTAATTCCATTACCTGTATTTCCTTTAATGAGCATTTCCAATCCCAAGTGTGAGGCTGTTCCTCACTGCCCACACCAATGGCTGTGCCTTGGGAATTGTGTCCATGTTTCAGTACTAAAGAAATTTCTCCAAATTATTTCCCTTGTGCCATTAAAACAATCTCTGGCCTCTGCTTGCCTGCAGGTAGCACGTCGTGGTTTGCTACTTCCAGCTTTCGGGGGAGTAGCCAGAAGAATGGAGGACTCAAGAAGAAATCTCCGCAGGAGGAGGATGGTATGTGTGTGCCAAAAATTCCGGGATTTACTGAAACCCAGGGAGGGGCACACAGGGAGGAAGATCCGCCTTCTCTGGGGAGCTCCCTGTACCTGTAACCTCCCCCTGTACAAGCCTGGGGCTAGGAGCAGGTTTGAAGGAGTATTTTGGTTTAGGTGATGGACTGGAAGATACAAGGCAGATCACAGAAATCCTGGAATGGCTTGGGTTGGAAGGACCTTAAAATCTATCCTGCCATGGGCAGGGACACCCTCCACTAGCCCAGGTTGCTCCAAGCACCTYTCAAACTGGCCTTGGACACTTCCAGGGATCCAGGGGCAGCCACAGCTTCTCTGGGCASCCTGTGCCAGGGCCTCTCCACCCTCACAGGGAAGAATTTTTCCCTAATACCTAATCACAGGATGAAAGAGCATGAAAGTGACTCTCTCTCTGGGCCGCTTTGCATCCTGTACAAATCACTCTATAGCTGTTTGCTTTGGCTGTGCCCCTTTACGAAGGGGGACAGTAATATTAGCTGGGTTTTGGTTGGGAGGTTTTGTTGTAGAGCATTTTGACTTAATAAACTTGTATTAACTAAACCCAGTCCTTTAAGCTGGATTTGGTTTTATTTTCTTATATTTCATTTACCTTCAATGTGGATGTGCCCCTACTTTTAGTGATTCACACAACTCAGATATAAATTCCTTACAGAGCTCTCAGCTGGGTTACTAATTTTTCTTGGGTTTTTTTAAAATCAGTCTTTCTAGATACTGTTTTTTCCCATGTCTTATTCTCCAAAGCCCTAGGCATGTACAGAACTTTCTGAAAATTAGTTTTATCTCCCTAAAAACCTGTCAATCACAGAGTGGCTTGGGTTGGAAGGGACCATAAAATCATCCAGTTCCAACCCCCCGCCTTGGCTCCAGAACTTTGTACTGCAAGTTGGGAGGCACTTAATGTCATTACAGATTGTAATATCGTTTTATAATTCATTTTCTAAACCTTTACCTGGGTATCATCAAATGATGTGAGCATTTGGCTTTTGCTGTGTTGTGCTTAATAATTGAATCCTCTTGGACTTTTTGCTTTTGGAGTCAGAGGTCAKCTGCTGCTGACAGCCTGGCTGGTGTCACTGCAGTGCCCTTAGGACCAGAGCAATTCCTTTTCCTTGATGATTTAACTGTTATGAAGCGTTCAGTGGGATGTGAGTGCAGGTATCACAGAGTCCTCGGGAAGGAAGTCAGGGTGTGGAATTTGGGCCTGTGGTGTGCGAGGCCAGGGGATGACTGARCACAGCACCTGGAAGTGCTGTAGCTGTTCAAATCAGTAACCAGCAACACGCYGTGTTCCGTGGCCTCTCTCCTCCTGTGATTAATGGACAGCCAGGCTTTGGGAGGGGGAACGCTGCCCTGTGTCTCCAGGGGAGCACTTGTCTCTGCTGTAATTATTACAAAGAACTCTTCAAACTGTCACCACAGCCCTTGCAAAGATTTTAATCAGAGAGTTCACGTTTGGGGTTAATGGCAGATCATTGCTTGATGGAGACTCAAAAGCTGGAAGTATTCCCACAGCTGCTGCTTGCAAGTGTCACATCCAGTCCCTGGGACTAATTTCCTGAGTGTTGTGGGGTGGCTTGTGGTGCAGTGTGGATGTTGTGCTGTACAGACAGCCACGCTTTACCTCAGCTGAGAAATAGATCGGTTTTGTCCTTAATTAAATGCAGACTAGAGGAAAGCATGGTGTTGCCTTCCAGCTTTCTAGAAATGGGGTTTTCTCCTGAAATTATTCAGCTGCAGGTTAAAGGTCCTAGAAAGATCTAATTCCTGGAAATGGGAGAAGTTGTGTCAGGATGTCTAATGGGCAGCTTTCCCCTGGGTGGTGTTTTTGTGATCACACCCTGGGTTGTGTGTGCTTAGAGCAGGTTATAGGCCTCCACTTGGTCTGAAGTGTAATACAGGAAAGTGCTCTAGCAGGAGTTGACTCTGACACCTCCAAGGAACTTGCACAGCCGTAGATGGACTTAACCTGTTGGGAATCAGTTTCCTGAAGTAGTTTCTTTGTAGAATCTTTTTATTTAGAACCTGCTCAGCTTTTCAGGATGTTGTGCAGACTAAGTCTTCTATCATGTATTTTAATTTTCCCTAATAAGACTGTGGTGGATGTCGTCCTGTAGCCTTGGGATGATTTCTGAGTCCTAACAAAGCTGGATGCAGCAGATAACACTTGGTGAGGAGATGGCAGCAGAGAACAAAGCGGATGGGCTGGACACGGAGCCTGAGCTTGTCACAGCCCTCTGAAATGATGACTTCTCTGCCAAGCTGCATCGTTTCTATTTAGGAACAAGCCTTTCCTGTTCAGCGTGGAGCAGAGCTGGGGAGCAGTGAAAAATGAGGCTGTGCCTCTGAAGGACAGAGGACTTTTTTTTAGCAGCTGCCTGGGTCATATGTTTGTCCCTGGGTTTTGTTGCAGCGTGCGTAGGGCCTAATTGGTGGCCRGTGATAAATGCTGGTGTCAGGACATTTGTTACGAATTTGCAAATAAATCAAATCTGGGCTGCAGCACTGGTGCATTAGAGCCCAGTGGCACAGAATGAATTTGTTTCTGGGTGTAGAAGGGTATTTATGTGTGCCATGGCGCTGTTGCTGTTAAATTTTATATCAAGAGCAAGTGCTGAATTATATATTGGGAACACTCACATGTTACTGGAAAGAGGAGGAGATATTTGTTGTCATTTGAACAACTCAGACACTAGCCAGCAGCTGACATTGAACTGTGCTGTGACAGTCCTTTACAGCCCACAGAATTGTAAATTTGCCTGTGCAGTGCAAAAAAAAAAGTGTTGTGAGAGTGGAAAAATATTTGGTGGCAAATAGTTGAAGTAAAACATCCCTTTTCCATGTGTCGTTACTTCAGTGTGGCTCTAGTACAATAAAAATGTGGGAAAGCACATCCAGCATAGGAATCCCTCTTGGATACAGATCCTTGATGTGGGCAAGTTATCAAACCCTCTGAAACATGAGGTGAGTTGTATGGAAGAAAATCCAGGGAATTTGGTTAAGGCAGATGGATTTGCAGTGTATTTGTGTGCTGTGCTATCTCCCATTCTCTGCAAATGCAGGTATTTACTGWGGTAGTGGAAGCATTGCTGGAGTCATGGTGCAGGTGCCAGGAGATCAGAGCTCACCTGGAAACAATAATGTGCTGTGGGATTTACCAGGGACACTGGATTTACTCCTAATATTTTCTGTTGTGGAACCATGTTGTATAAAGTGGGTTATAGTCATTCTGCTGTTTGATTTTTAGCAATAAGGGTCCTGTGGCTTTATTTGACCTCTGTCCATATGGGGCCAGGCAAGAGAGTGTCTCRTTTTAGCCTAGAATGATATTTGGTGGGATTTTAGTGGGTTTGGTGCACTAGGACCGTGGGAAGCCCAGTCCTTCAGGAGAAACCAAACATGCAGCACAAAACCCCCCCAAAAGTACCATTGTGTTAATATTTGTCGTTTAGTTATGCCTTCTTTGGGTCAGAAAGCTCCACAATTACACACTAATCCTTTTTCCTCTGATATCTTTCTTCTAAAGAGGAGGAGAAACGCAGGAGAAGGGAAAATCAGATGCACCTGGAACGTTTGCGGGCACTGCTGGTGCTCACCTTCATCGTGCTGATGCTTCGCTTCATGATCAGCGAGAACAGGGAAGGGACCAACATCTCCTGGAACTACTTTGTGAATGAGATGCTGGCCAAGGGGGAGGTGCAGAGGATCGAGGTGGTGCCTGAGAGTGACATCGTGGAGATTTATCTGCACCCAGGAGGAACTCCACATGGACAAGTTGTGAGTGACTCCCTACAGCTTGAGTGAATGAGCTTAGATAGTACTGCAGAAGGTGGCTGAATTAATGAATGTATGTGGTCAGTAAAACTCCAGCTGGTAAATTTGCTTTTCTTTAATTCTTTTCTTTCTTGTGTTTGAGGTTCAGGGGGCTTCAAGCAACCTGGAAACTAAGACTTCCAGTTTGAATTGTAAAAATAATTAATAATGGCCTCGGAAAAAAATCTTTTGTATGTGTAAAATGCTGGAGAAACTCAGTTTTCTTCTACCAGTTCAGTCTGATATGGGAAGAAGTGTACAGGAGATTGTAAACTCTTACGACTGGATTTTGTGTCAAAAGTTTTCTGCTGTTTGGATTTTAGTCATGAGTGTTCTGTCAAACTCCATCAGCCTTTTTTCCTGAGACCAGAGGGTTCCTAAATTCACTCGGAGCCCTGGTGTCAGTCATCTGCTCCCGAATTCATTGGTGCAGGATCAAAGGGTATAGCATGAGGCTAATTTTTACCTGACCTGTCCATGCCGTGCACCTCTGCTCCTTGCAGATATTGATGTATAATAAATAACATTTCCATGCTGCTGTGGCTTGCCTGTCCCCAGAACGTGACCCTGCTGTACACCATGCGCGTGGCAAACATCGACAAATTCGAAGAGAAGCTCAGAGCTGTGGAGGATGAGCTGAATATTGATGAGAAAGAGAGAATCCCCATTTCCTACAAACATCCTGGCTTTTATGGAAAGTATGATATAAATTTGTCCTTACTGTGGCTCTTGTATTGGTGACAGCATCCTTTGCTTGGAGAGAAAAGTGACTTTCAGCTAAATGTTACCTAAATACAGAACAAGAAAATGGGCTTGGATTTGGAGCACTGAATGAATATTTCTGAAAGATAAGGTGCTTTAGATGTACATTAATGTTTGAAAAGTGAGGGTCCTAAGAATTCTGGAATTGCAACATGCAACAGGCCAAAATGTTTCAGGTCAGGGTCACAGAGTTCTTGCCCAGCTGAGCACTTTTTGTCCTCATAATCAACTATTCAAGTGCAGAGTGTGATAGAAATCTTGGCAACAAATGATGTTACAGCCTGGTCTGCGGAGAAGGCTGGGGGTGCACTAAGCCTTCCTTCCTTGTTGAAATGCTTAGATTTTCCCACTGGAGATGGCCAGTGTGTGTAATTCCTCCTCCCAGACACCTTGCCAAAATGTGAAGTTTCTGTATGAATGGATACCTGGGCTGGATTTTGTCCTCTCATCAGCATTTGGATGTTTTTAATATATAGTTGAATATGTGAAGATAAGCTTTTTTAACTAATCATGCAGTATGAGACCTTCAGTTCAAATTCAGAACTTGCCAATTTTTTCAGACTCGTGTAACAGGAAGAGAGGACTGAACAGACAATCAGCCCCCAGCACAAGCTGTTTCCCCTGCTCCTCAAAAGAGATTTTAACCAATTTAAGAGCTGTGATAGGGTGTTAAGGCTCTCAGAAGACCTGATGCATGTCTGGAGGATTTGGTCTCAGTCTGGAGTTTGAGCCTGTGAGGTGCAGAGCCTTTGCGGCTTGGGCTCGGCTCACTCTGCGCTGTGGGCGCTCGGGGTGTTTCAGAATTAATCCTGTTTGCAGAGCAGACAAACTGAAGGTGACTTTCAGGTTTCAGTGTTGCCTTTGCATCTCTCACTGGGCAGAAACAAATGCAGCTGGGTATAGAGCTCCTGCTGGTCCCTTGCTTCAGTAAATCATCCCTCTCTGAGGAGTGGAACACACATTCCTGGTGTAAAGATAAGCACAAAAGTGTGGCAAGGCCGGATGGTTCCTCAGGCAGGTGGAGCAGAACAGGGGCCCACCAGTCTCAGCCTGTCATCTGTAATAGGATCAATTTTCCTGCTCTTGGGAGCATCCTTTGTTTAGAGCTCACAGGGTTTTTGTACTCAGCATATTTGTCCTGTAACTGTGTTGGACCTGGAGTGTCATCTCAGCTCCCCGCTCCCTTCTAATGCAGTGGGTGTTCCAAAGGATCCAGAAAACTGACAATGTTGGTGCTGGAGCACTTTCTTCTGACATAAAGGAGTCCTGAGAGATTTAACTATGGAGGATCAAGCAGTCTCTTAATGGGAGACCCACACCAGGATTTCTGCCAGGATTGGGGGAGTTGGAATCCCTGTTGTTACTAGACGCTGTCCTCTGCAGTGAGCTCCCTTTGGATGCACTGCCAGCCCCAGTGGATTCTGCTCCGGGTGTGATCTGAGTGCCTGGAGGTCCTGCTTGTTTTAGAAGCAGAAATGCCTCTGAAGTGGATGGTGAGGTCGAATTTCTTCCACAGCTGTAGGCAATGTTTGCCAGTGTCCTCTGCTTAACTTCTTAGGTTATGTAATGGTTGGGGTTTGGGGTTTTATATATCTGTATAAAAACCCGTGAAAGTTCCATTTTCTTAATCACATCTGCTCATTTGCACTGTAGCCTAAGTGTCCTTTAAAAGTAGCCATGTTGGGTAATGCTGACCAGGTTGTGGCTGAATGCTTCAGTTTGTACCTGTCTTTGTCCTTTCAGTGATGTCCTTTCCCTGATAGTGACACTGGTGGCCGTGTCCATGCTGTGGAGCATCTTCCGCCTCTTCAGGGTGGCAAGCAGGGCCGGAGGCTTCAACGCCTTTGTGAGTAGCCTGGGTTTTGAGCATGTTTTGCAGCCTGTGGGGAGTCTTGGCTTCTGCTCGGTTATCTCCTCCCCTTTTCCCAGCAAAGTCAGTGCAGGATGAGGATGAATTGCTGCCAAGGACTCTCCAGTCTTGCCACATCTTGCATCCTGTGCTGATCATCTCCCTGGCTGGTACCTTAACTGGCCTTAGCTGAGGTCCTTTCCCTTCCCAATGGCAGGAAGGGCTGAGCTCAGGGAATTTCAGTCCAGTTTGCTGTTTTCAAAGCTTGCTAATGAGCTGCAGCTGCAGATGGTGTTTTTCACTGGGCCCTGCCAACATGCCTCCCATACAGCCAGAAGTAGGAATTGCTGCTTTCTGCAAAATGAGTTCTCAATTTATAAAATATGTTCAGATTCTGGAGTTCATTATGTGTTGGCCTGTTCTGCTCCTGCCGCATGCCTCTCTTGCAACACCAGGCAAACCTCCTCCTCCTCCTCCCCTCTCCCACCCTGGCGTGGATCAGCTGATGAAACTGTAGGAATCAGCCTGGGGTGCTCTGTCCCTGACCGCAGGGATTGGGGATGAAAACACTGAATTCAGTCCCTTGTTGGATTTCCCACTCAGTCTCCTCCGCAGTTCTCTTTTGGCTTTGAGATTCTCTTTGAACAAAAGGATGCAGCTGCTCAGAGAAAAAGAATATTTTAAAGAAGTGTTGAGTAATGAGGCCTTGAGGACTAAATTGTGTCCTTGCCTAAGTGGGGACAGCCAGGCCCTGAGTTTAACTCTTCCTTTGGATGTTTCTGGGGCCTCAGAAGCCATAAACTTTCTTCTGAAAGAAAAAACCTCCAGAGTAACTGTATTGGGTAGAGCACACTGAGCAGTTATGAGTGGGATGTTTAACTGAAYTCTTGTTTTGACTCTCGTTGTGGCTTCACATGCATCAGGAGATGGAAACGTGGTGGCTGTTCAGTTTGAGAACCTGTAGTTTTGGCCTGGGGTGTTTCCAGCAGAAACCAGCAGCAGCATCAGGCAGTGGTGCAAAGTGTCTGTGCTTTCACAAGCATTGGCAATTATTTGCCACTGACAGTTATTTGCCATCAACACATATTCCTTGGAACTATGCCTGTCCCTTGTGTATTGAGGATCAGAGCATTTAGAAATCAGGGARGAGATCCCAAATCAGGTTTTGGACATCTGCATGTTTTTAATAATCATCTCTGCCTGGTCTACATGGAGTTTGAACTGGATTGTGTTGGGACTATTACTGCAAGTTTATTCTGTCTCTTCCCAACATGTGGATAAATAAAGTTTGAGTCAACCATCCATCTGGGAACTTTCTCCAGAGCAAAAATCTGTGAAACACCAGTGCTTTGGTGGGGACTTTAGTGGTGTTTGGTAGGGACAGCTGGGCTGTCTCCCTGGGCTGGGCTGTCTCCCAAAATACAGCAAACAGCCTTTCCAGACTGTTGCCTTGTCCAAAGTTGCTTGGTCCTTGTGCTGCCTTCCACAGAACCAGCTGAAGATGGCTCGTTTCACCATTGTGGATGGGAAATCTGGAAAAGGGATTGGCTTCAAGGATGTAGCAGGAATGCATGAGGCAAAAATGGAAGTCAAGGAATTTGTGGACTATTTAAAGGTATGTAAAAGTAGGACAAAATAAATGTTTGCTCCCTGTCTTCTGGGATAGAGGGGTGACCTGGGGAGGAGGGGGTGCTCTGCTCTTCATCCTTCATGGTTCTGGGCAGCCTCTGTTGAAACAAGCTCTGTATGCCCAGTTCCACAATGGGAATGCAGATGGAGCTGCTCCCATTGGCAGCTCAGAGCTGCCCAGGCTGAAAACATTCTTGGGAAGCTCTGGGAGGCCCCACTGTGGTGCAGGTGCTTGGTGTGAGCTGTGGCTCTGACCAGGCTGTGTTGTCCTTGCAGAATCCCGACCGCTACCTCCAGCTCGGGGCCAAAGTGCCCAAGGGTGCCTTGTTGCTGGGCCCGCCAGGCTGTGGGAAGACTTTGCTGGCCAAGGCTGTGGCTACAGAGGCCCAAGTGCCATTTTTGGCCATGGCAGGCTCCGAGTTCGTGGAGGTGATTGGAGGTGAGGTGCTCCGAGGAACGGGGGGAGCTCTCTTGGTCTGTTGAGGAGTTGGAGGGGGCTGGCTGGGCTTCCTGCAAAGGACAGGGCTTGGCATGGGGAGGACGAGTTGGATACTTAGACTGAAGATATAAAAAGTTTTCAGTGATGCAGTTCCTTAATTATGTAGCATCTGAAGTGCATTTCTGGGTGCTGCTTTCTGACAGTGTGCAGCTGTGGTCCTTCACCTGCAAGCATCCTCCCTGGCTTCCCTGTACCTATTATTAAAGCCCTTGACTGAGGCTTCCTTCCTTGTATGGAAATGCAGATGGGGAAAGTAGGGCCTCTCTGTGCCTTGGGATTTCCATCCTTCTCCTTTTCTTCCTTCCTCACAGATCTCTTGAGACCCAACAAGGGTCAGTGTGCAGGAAAATGTTGAATATATCTGCTCTGAGCTGTGGGAGGAACAGGAGGCCATGTTTGGGAGCTGAGAGCAAAGCTCCTCTTGCAGTAGCTGTAGGAGTCCTGCAGGTTTAGGAGCCCAGTTAAAGCCAACTCCAGGACGAACTGAGCCTAAGGACTAAACACAAGTTCTGGGGCTGTTTCTTTGTGCTGAGAGTGTTGAGAGAGGGACTGTCATATTCAGAGGGTTTGTCTGGTGTCAGGTGTCTCATTGAGAGCAGTAACGCTGCTCTCCAGCTTTGCTAACAGTTTTAGCTACCAGGTTCCCTGGTTTTTCCCATTCCCCGCAGGTCTTGGAGCCGCTCGTGTCCGGAGCCTGTTCCGAGAGGCGCAGGCTCGCGCTCCCTGCATCGTCTACATCGACGAGATCGATGCCGTGGGCAAGAAGCGCTCCACCAACGTGTCTGGCTTTGCCAATGCTGAGGAGGAGCAGACCTTAAACCAGCTGCTGGTGGAAATGGATGGTCAGTGTTTCTCCCTGCCCTTATCTCCTCAGAGGTCCAGCTGTTGGCCTGTTCTTCTTTCTCCCGTTTGAACTTGCCTGGCCTCTCCAATGTTCTCTTGCTGAAGTCTGAACCAGTCTGAGCCCATGTACCCCATCACTGTCCCCAAATCTAGTAAATTTTAACCCCCTGGAGTTTCAGTCCAGCTGGCCATTACACATTGTTGAATACTTGCTGTATCCAGTCTGAGACAGGTAGTGGTTTAAAGCGTGTCAGGGTTTAGAGTTCAGCTGTCCCAAAGGGACATAAATGATATAATACATCAGTTCTCCTGTCCATTGCCTTACATTTGTGTTGTCTGCCTGACCACAGGATCTCTGAGATGAGGGAGATAAGCTTTGCAAACAAGTCTTGGTTTGATGCCACACTTGTGTTTGGTTTCTGGCTGTTCTGCACCTGGAATTCGCCCTTTGCTCAGACACTTTCACACAAAGAATGATCCTTTGGCAGTCCTTAGTCCTGTCTCTGTCCAAGCCTGCAGCACTGACCCAACTTGCAATATTTCTGTTGCTAAATCTTGCTGTTGCAGAGCAGGGTCAGGAATAACCAACTACCTGCCCATCAGGGAGTGTTTGTTTCATTTTTCTCTTCCCTGTAACTGTGACTCGTAGCTTGACTGTCATGTTGTCTCATCACAGTCTTCATATGAAAAATTAAAAGCCATCGTGCACCAAAAGCATCCCCAGACCCGGGTTCCAGCTGCTGGCTCTGTACTGAGTGTTTCCAGTGAAGTAGATGATGTTGACAGCAAAGGCCAGTGGTAACACAGCCCAGCAGTCCGGGCTTGGGTGGGTCCTTTTCTCCCCTGACAGTTGTAGGGTGAGCTGGCCTCTGAATTAAATGGAAACCTGCGTGTCTGTTCAGGAATATGTAGTCAGTACATTCCACATCTCTATCCTAAAAATGAAAATGTCTGATTTCCATCAGTCTGTAAAAATTAGGTGTGGTTTCCAGAGCGTTTTCCTGGTGAGTCTCAATGCAGAAATGAGGGTTCAGCTCAACTGGAAAGTGAGTTTAGAAGGTAAATATTATCCTCAATGTGTACTTTATAGTCCCTTGTTTGCAGTGTGCTGCCTGGTTTATTTTTAAATCTATATTATCTCATTCTTTATTCGTGTCTCGCACAGATCATGTACAGAGTCCCTCATTTTGCTCACTGCTTTATCAAGCACGCTAAAAAAAATAGTCCAAGGAGTTGACAGTGTCAAACAGGAGACAGCTGGCAAGGATGTCAGCCTGGTGCTGGGAACATGGAATCAGCAGGGTTCCTGGCACGTATCACTGGAGTGTTACCTAACAGAGCGTGTCGCCTAAAACGACACTGGTGTGCCACGTGCATCACAACAAAACAGTTCTCAGGTTGATGGTGAATAAGCTGTTTAGGAGGGGAACAGTTCTGCCCCAGGAGTGGTGGGTGTTTGTAAGGAAGCCTTGAGATGGAAGGTTGAGAGCTCTGGTTGAGCATAAATTGAGTGTTGAAGGCAAAACAACACCATAGACCCGAGGTGGGTATTAATTGGAGAAAAAAAATCATGCACAAAAGCAGATCGGTGATTGTTGGATTTCTGTGATTGAATGAGATTCCTTGGAGGGAAGGGAGAGGGAGAAAAGGAGATCAGAGTTGTGCAGGCTGCAGGGGGGTGAGGGCAGCATGAGCTGCATGGGGTGCGTGCAGGCTGGGGTTCGGTCACACTGGTGTGAACATTCTGGAGTAATCAGAGGGCTCTTCCCTCAGCAGCCTCGGGTTCCTTCCCTCTGACAACTTCTGAGTTCGGGAAGCACGGGGATGTGGTGGGAGAAGGGGAGGCGCTGGAGGGAGCCTCTCTACAAAAGCTGTTTGTGAGAGCAGAGTGAGTGACGCACAAACCCCAGCTCTGTCGGAGCAGGTGCCTGCTTTGAATAGTGAATCTTCCCTCTCAAACCGCAGACAAGCGGAAGAGGAATGTGACCCAAATATCTCCTCTGTTCTGGATGCTTTGAGAGGAGCTTTGGCGGTCCTGGGCTGAGCTGGGGTTTGTGAATGGAAATGCAGGACTGCTTTTGGTAGCAGCTCTTCATCTGGAGCCCCCAGACAAGTCCCGAGCTGTGCCATGTGCAGCCCCGAGGCTTCCTTCAGGAAGGGACCCCATTTCAGTGCCGCTCCTCCCAGGAGATGTCCAAAGGCTTTTGGACAGATGGCTGGAGAGTGACACAGTGTAACCCTGCAGGGGAGATGCCCACCAAGCAGTGTGTTGCTCAGTGGGGAGCAGGGCACTTGCAGCTCAAGTGGACCCTTTTTCCCTTTCCTTTCTGGAGTGGTTCATTTGTGACCCTTGCAGGAACTCTTTTCTTCAGGCTGCATTTTCAGAGCTGTCTCTCATTTGTTGATGTGATGGGGTGTTGTTTTTGTAGCCTGTTCCTTTGGCTGATCTTTGCCTGTGACATGCCAGGTGGTGTTACATTAAGCAAGTGGGGCAGAAGCTGATGTGAGGAGGATGCTCTTAGTGCTTCTGGTTATTTGTTCTAATAGTCAGACCTATTTTAAGAGAGTCTTCCCAGCTGCAAGGCAGATAATGCAGTGTGCCATCTAATCCTGCCATTCCTGGAGTGCCTGCCAGTCTCTGCTTGTTTATCCCTCTCCAGAGTGCAGTGTGATACATGCCTGAAGGATGCTCGGCTTCATCCTCTCCGGCAGCTTTTTTAGGCAGGAGCCTGCAGAGAGGGAGCACTGGGTCTGCTGTAGCACAGGCTGGCACAGCCAGTCCCCTGCCTCACCTGGAACCTTGATCTGTGCTGAGCTCTTGCACGCTGACACATTTGGCAGCTCTTCTGCTGGAGCTGAGAGCTGAAACTGGCCCAGCTTACGTGCACGGAGCCGCCTCTCCACAGCGTGGGACTTGGCAGAGGGAAGCACATGGGACTGTGGTGTCCTTTCCCTGGGAAGGCTGCTGTGTGCTGGGGCTGGGGAATGTGCTGGAAGCAGGTGACTCATGCCCAGGGGCCTACAGGCACCTGGAGGAATGCAATAAATAACTGTGGGGCAGTGATTCAACAGGAGCTCTGGCTTCCCACCCAGGCAGCACAAAGTCTGCCCCTCTTTGCCCTCCTGCAGCTGCCAGTGCCCTGCCTTCCCTTCCCCAGGAAATCCTGCGTTTGATGCCTCCATTGAGGCTGCTCTCAGGCAGCCTATAAATCCTGATGCTCCCTTCATCTTTAAGACCTGGAGACAGAACCTGCTCTGACTGGCGTGGCCAAATTCTGTGCTGATAATCAGTGCAAAGCTCTTGGGTTGTGTTTTGTGTCTGGTGTGGGTTCTGCAGGGCTGGTCTGTGCAGGGCCCTGCACAGTGCCTGTAAGCAGTGAGTGAGGAGGCACAGACCAACTCATGCTGTAACATGGCCCTTGTTGGGTGGCAAAGCTGTCCTCTCTCTGCACTAACTTGAGCAGGCCAGAGGAAAGCCTGTCCCTCCCCTGGTGGCCTGTCTGTGACTGAAGGCTGAAAATAAATAAAAACTGAAAGAGCTTTCCGTGGAAATTTGTGTAAAAGGCTGTTTCAGCTAGGAAATGCTGCTTGTACAACCTGGAGCTAAAGGATCAGGAATTGACTTATCCTGCGGGTGAGAAGGTATCTGTGAACTCATCAAAACAGAGATTCTATTCTGGGTTCTAGTTGGAGCAATTTCCAAGTGTGGCAACAGGAAAGAGAAAAAGAAGTCTTAAGCCAAGGCTTATTAAGTAAATGAAAAGGGGATTTCAGAGTATCCATGATAACCAGGGACTGGCCTGGGTGACCTGGGAGGTTCCTTCCTGATTTTGCTCTGAGCTGCAGGGGATACTCAGCCTCAGCAGCCCCAAAGGATGCTGTGAACACCCTCTGGCTTTGTGTAAAGCTGTGTACTCCATCCCCTGCCTCCAGCCCACTGCAGCGCACTCTGAGGTGGGGAAAACCTCCTCCTCTGGTTTTCCTTGTTTTTGGCAGGAATGGGGACCACGGATCACGTCATAGTGCTGGCTTCCACCAACCGCGCCGATGTCCTGGACAACGCTCTGATGAGACCTGGGAGGCTGGACAGGCACATCTTTATTGATCTCCCAACACTCCAGGTATGTTCCACCAGCTGCCTTGTCCTTCCTGTGACTGTGGTGTCCCAGTCCCTGCTGGTCTCACTGGCCTGGCAAGGCTGAGTTTGGAGGAGATGGAGATGTTGAGCCTCTCTTTGTCTTTGATTCTTGTTTCTGTGCTCTGAATCAAGCATTTGTGGTGCTAATGCAGCGGCCTGTTCCTCTGAAGTGACAGCTCGCTGGTCTGGAGCTCTCTGCTCTGATAGAGCCTTGGCAGTGAATTCTTTTGTGAGGTTCYCTCTGCCATGCAGATGCAGAGCTATGTTTGTGTCTTCTCTTCAAGAAATTGGGAAGCACCTAATTGGCAATTGGCTGGTGTGAGAGCTTAAATTGTCATGTGCCTCGAGCACTATTTGTTCTGTAGGTTTATTGCCCTCCCTATCCTTGTAAGGCTCCTCATTTTCCTTTAGGCAGCCTGTTTAAGTGACTTTCTCCTTCTGAATGCCTTTTAAATCCATTTACAAGAGTCTTCCATGTCCGCTGTGTTGACATTTGTAGCAGAGTTCTGGGAATAGGCTCAGCTGCAGTGAGGATCTGTGTGCTCTGCCAGCACAGGCTCTTCCTCTCCCATCTGTGCTTCACTGTCCTCCGCAGAGTTTTCAGTGAAAATACCTTAAATGCCTGATAGAATCTGGCCCCGGAAGCATGAACTGTGCAGCTGCCCTGAAGGAGGAAGGGGAAAAACCCTGGCAACTGAGCCCATTGTTTGAGTCAGGATCTCCTGGACCAGCTGAATGAGTCACTGGTGGCTGCTTGCCAGCGGCATCTCACCCCCACCCCCGTCTGGGAAATGGGCGCAGGCTGAGGAGCTGCTGGATGGGCTTTGCAGTTTGTGGTTTGTGCAGGAGCAGGTCGAGGCAGTCAGAGCTCCTTCCTGCGAGAGCTTTTATGGTGAGGGAAAAGTTAAGACAGACCAGAGTGAGAGTGAGGAGGGGAGAGTGGCCCTGAGAGAGAAAGCAGTGACTCAGGACGAGCCTTGTGCATCTGTTGGGAATTTGAGAGCTGGGTGTTTATCAGGGCTGCCGGAGCACTGGAACGCTGCAAGGAGAGCCCTGCCCTCTGCTGGCACTGTCGCTGTCCCCTCTGCCGGCACTGCCAGTGTCCCCTCTGCTGGCAGTGCCACCGCCCTACTCCCTGCCATGGACAGCAGGGCCGCGTTGTGACCCCTGCTGGGCTCAGGTGCTGGATGTTCTTTACAGGAGAGAAAGGAGATCTTTGAGCAGCACTTGAAGGGCCTCAAGCTGATCCAGGACGGCAGTTTCTACTCGCAGCACCTGGCAGAGCTGACCCCAGGATTCAGTGGTATGATRTGTCCTTGGGCTGCTCCTGCTCCATTCAGGCTGGAGCTCCTGGGTGCTGGGGGGTCTGAGAGGGGGTTTTGGTCAAAAAGGGATTTTTTCTCCATTTCTGTGGGAAATAGAAAAAAATCTGTGGGAACCCAACCAGCTCCCTGGTGAGCTCTGATGAGCAGCTATTCATTACTATTTTCAATCATCAGAAATTTGTTGGACTAGCAGGGTGGGGAGGTAGGGAAAACACACTTTTATAATGCCTAGGTGCCTAATTCCTAAGGGCAGGAGGAGCCAGTGATGCTCCTCTCAAAGCTGTTGAGGATGAGGTGCTGCACTTCAGAGGAGAGATTGTTAAATTGATTTATGTTACCAGGAAAGCGATGGAAGGAATGAGTAGGAATTATTTTGCTGGTCAGAGTAGAAATTGGACAGCTCTGCCTGGCTCCTGCATCAAGCCTGCTTCCAGGGTGGGTCCCTGGGAGCTTGAAACAGTGCTGAGCAAGGGGCTCCAGAGTTCCTGTTTATGTGGAGTTCCTGGAATATCCTTTCTGGGTTTCCCCTCTCCCAGGCCCCAGCATGCTGCCTCTCCGTGACTTCTCTCAGCAGCCCCCCGCCACCATCACCCACCCACACAAACTGGGAACAGATGTTCCTTCTCTTCTCTCCGAGGTTGAGCAGAGCAGCAGCCTGTGCCAGCCCACTGCCCACACCATCCCTGTCCCTGGGAGCCAGCCCTGGCCTCAGCCGGCTCCTGGATTGCTGAGCTCTGTGTGGTATCAGCATTCCCTGCCAAAGCAGTTGTATTATTCAAATCCAACGTCAACACCATGGACTGGGATTGCTCTCTGTTCCCAAGGAACAAAAAGCACAGGCTGTTCGATTTCCTTAGGTCCTTCTCCAGATTTGTTTGTGCCCGTTCCTCTGAATTCTCTGTCCCGTTCAGACCCAGTGTAACTCTTGTGAACTCGTGTCTGCAGGAGCTGACATAGCAAATATCTGCAATGAAGCTGCTCTTCACGCTGCCAGGGAAGGGCACAAATCCATTGATACCTCCAACTTCGAGTACGCTGTGGAAAGAGTCATTGCAGGTGAGAGATGCAGCCATTTCATGGAATTAAGGAATGGTTCAGGTTGGGAGGGACCTTAAAGCACATCCAGTGCCACCCCTGCCATGGGCAGGGACACCTTCCACTGTCCCAGGCTGCTCCAAGCCCCGTCTAACCTGGCCTTGGACACTGCCAGGGATCCAGGGGCAGCCACAGCTTCTCTGGGCAGCCTGTGCCAGTGCAGCAGCATTTCTTGATGTTGCCTCAGGGCTCTGTTCTGCTCAGGTGAGGGGGTTACATTCCAGAAAGAGATAGGTCCAGACTGTGCTCTGGCCTGAAGGTCTTCAGTGACAAGTCACAGAAAGTTCTCTAAAAAAGACTCCAAATGGCTCCATCTTCTTGAATCTGCAGGAGTCTGAACCCATAGCTCAGGGAAAATGGCCAGTGGCAAAATAATAAAGAGGATAATTCGAATCTGTGTGGCATTTTCAGTTTAGGAGGTTGGGGGGTTTGTGGATTGTTGTTTTGTTTTTTTTAAACGAGTGACAATATTTCTGAATTTTTCTTGCTGCTCTGGACACCTGCTACATAAACATCAATAGCAAATAGTCTCTGCATCCTCACCAGCAAGAAATTAGAGATTTTTCTTTCTGCCCTCCAAGCTTTGATGAATTGGGCAGAATAAACTGCAAGACAGTAGAGCACTGTTCTCCCTCTGAGAACATCCTGTGGCCTTTCCCTGCTGCTTGTGCCATTGCCAGGAGAGGAACCTCTGGAGATTTCCCTGTAGCAGTGTATTGTAGGGAGGGCAAAAGAGTTCCTAGAACTCTTGACTTCACCTGAGGGATTTGAATCTGGTGGGTTTCAGGCTGAACTGCCCTGGAGCCAAGCTGTGGATTTCATAATCAGACACTGAACTGCTTCCAGGCTCCGTTCCCAGGGGGAGCCTGGGCACACAGACTGGCATTCTGTGCATTTTTAGTGAAACATGTGGAACAGGATGTTTGTACTGGGTCAGTTACTTCCTGATCCTGGAATTAAGTCCTGAGTGTTTGCTTTATCAGAAAATGCTTAGAGAATTCCTCATTTAAAAGAAGATGCTTGAGAAAATTCCTCACAGCTTCACCTGCTGCAGAAAAACAAAAATCTTTGAGTGCTTTGGGTACAAACACAAATCCCAAACTGTACCTAGGAGCTCCCAAGAGTGAACAGTGAGACAACTGTAGTTGTAACACAGAAATTCTCATCAGCCGCAGCAMAGATCACAGAATCCTGGAATGGTTTGGGTGGGAAGGGACTTTAAAGTCTGTATTCCAAACCCTTCCACTAGCCCAGGTTGCTCCAAGCCCCGTCCAACCTGGCCTTTGGACGCTTCCAGGGATGGGGCAGCCACAGCTTCTCTGGGCAACCTGTGCCAGGGCCTCACCACCCTCACAGGGAAGGTTTTTTTTTCCTAATATTCCAACTAAACCTCCTCTTTTTCAGTTTGAAGCCATTCCCCCTTGTCCTGGCACCACATGCTCTTGTAAAGATGTGCTTTACTTTCCCATCTGCAGGAGCAAAAGTACCAGACTTGTAGGGACTCAGTTGCCTTTTCTTTCTGAGTTCCAGCCTTGCCTTAGTTCCCCAGACTGGAAAAATAAAGCAAAAAGCAAGGAAGGCCAGGGGGCTGGCAGCAGAAGGGGTCTCTGGGATCCATGTGGTGGGGCATTGCAGGACATGGGCTTGGCACTAAAGCTGCCTGGCCTCACTCAGGCTCTGGTGTGTGTAGGAGGCCACGGAGTCCTTTTGTTGCTTAATCAGATTCTCTCATATTAGCAGGACTGGCTATTTTTTGTAGACAGATTCTAAAAGACCCCAAACAACCCCCCAGGCCCCTGTATTAAATGTACCCTTTCCATGTCATAGGAATGCTTCTGGGTTTCACAATCCAGAGGGCATTTCAGTTCCTATAAAAGCTTTTCTTGAAAGAAAGAAGATATTACTGTGCTTTCCATTAGGAGCTTCTGGTTTTAATAAGAGTGGGGTGGAATCAAAAGGGAGCTCTGCAAGTCCAGAGGCCCTGTCAGCCTTAAAGCTTTGTGTTGCTGTAAGGGAGGAGCAAGAACTTCTCTCTGTGGTAGTTCTCATTGTGTTTTTAGTTTGGGAACAGAAAGCAGTCAGTCAGGTCTCCTGGGAGCAAGGGAAGAAACCTGCTGAGCACACAGAGGTTTTTAGGGCTTGGCTTTAGAAGATGGAGCCTATTTTCTTGGTGGGGTTTGTGTAAGGCCAGTAGAGATGCACCAGAGTTGTTTCCTGGGTGGTTTGTGTCGTAAATGTGATAACTACAGGCTTTCAGGGAACTTTCCTGCCTGGAGATTGTGTAGGAAAAGAAATAATCTTGGTAGGCACACAGTGTGCTTTTGTGGAGAGCATGGTCCCTCCCTCAGTGGGCTGACAGGGGAATGCTTCCAGAATTCTTTAAGTGTGTGTGTGTATATATATATATATATATACATACATATATATTTACAGAGAATAGGTACATCTTTCTGTGGAAATAGCCATACAGGGCCATGCTCACACGCTGCTGAGGGCAGGGTAAGGGACTGACTGATGAAAATCAAGGCAGTTGCAATTAATCTGCTGTTCTGTCGTGCCTGGCGGGGCACAGCAGTTTCCTGGGTCCCTGAGCAGTGATTTTACAAGATCTGCCACACTAATTTTTTTGTTTCCTTGTTTAATAAAACCCTTGACTTTGTTTAAAAATTCATGCTAATAGAATGTTGTTTTCCAAGACATGAAGCAAGCTTGGTGCAATATTGCTTCTGACTGGCTGCTCTGGGCTCTGTCTGGGGACTCTGGCCTGCAAATCCTGGGACCTTTTTGCATCCAACGTTCTGAGCTGTAACGAGTGCCTGACACACTGTGTGTTCTGTACTTATTTTCCTATGTGCTAGAAGTTTTACTTCCATTCACCTTTTTTTTTTTTTTAATTCTTTTTGGACTTGCTCTGCTGAGTTGGAAAATAGATACTTTCAAAAATCACCTTCCTGGAGGAAGGGTTAAGTGTGAGTTATGGCTTCATTTGCTGGTTCTCAGGAGCCTGGGAGTAAGCTCATACGGAGTATGCCATGTGTAATCAGAGACATTTCCAGGCTCTGGAGAAGGATTTCTTTACCTACTCTCGGACTTTAGCTGATTTGAACACTCTTAATGCACAATTTTCTCAGCTGGGACCTTGTACATATAATTCAACATCTCTCTTGTTCTGCCTAAGGGCCTGAAAACAGCAAAATCAGTGTGAGACTCTAGAGTCTCATTTTGGGTTTTGTTGTTTGGGGGGTTTTTGTGTTGTTTTCAGATTTTTTTTTTCCACCAAAAAAAAAAAAGAGTAAGCTGCCTTATTACACATCCAGCCCTGGGAACAAGGTTCTTGAGCTGTGGTCAAATCAAATGTCAAATTATTTGTCTAATGATTAAGTCTGTTGCAAGGAGAAGGGGGAAAAGCTTCTGCCAGGGTTTTCAAGCAATTCCAGGCATGGATTGCTTTCCACCTCAGGGCCAGGGAGCACCTTTTCCAAACATTTTAGTTAAAGGGKTTTTGCTGCCTCCCCCTCTCCAGAGTGCAGCACAAACAGTTCGGCCACAGGCTGTGCACTGGGCTGGACCAGGTTATGCCCCACTGGTTCCACCTGTTGATAACTTATCAAACCCTGGTCTGTGTTGCCACAGGCACTGCCAAAAGAAGTAAGATCTTGTCACCAGAAGAGAGGAAGGTGGTGGCGTTCCATGAATCCGGGCACGCGCTGGTTGGTTGGCTGCTGGAGCACACCGAGGCCGTCATGAAGGTACCTGCACTGCCAGGGAAGGGAGTCCCGAGGGCTTCCCTGTGTCCAAGATTGCTTTGTGGTACTTGTGTGCTGTTCTGCTCAGCTCTGTGAGCCTGGGGCTGCGCTACTGCGGCAAAGTAAATGGCAAATCCAGAATCACAGAATCATTTTCCTTGGAAAGGACCTTTGAGGTCATCAAGTCCAACTACTAACTTAGCACTGCCGAGCCCACCACTAAACTAGGAGAGGTTCAGGCTGGATATTAGGAATAAATTTTTCACTGAAAGGTTGGTTAAGCATTGGAACAGGTTCTCCAGGGAACTGGTGGAGTCACCATCCCTGTAAATGTTCAAAAACAAGCGGACGTGGCACTTCACAGTATGGTTCAGTGGGCTGGTGGGATTTGGTCAAAGGTTGGACTTGATGGTCTTGGAGGACATTTCCAGCCTTAATGATTCTGTGATTATATAAACCATGTCCCTAATTCATGCTGTAGAGAAATGCATTATTAAGCTCCATTGATGATAGTGCTGGTGCAAAGCTGATTAACCAGCTATAGGAGAAGCCTTGCAATTAAAAATTAGAAGCAAGTGAGTCTCCTGGTGCTGCTGCTCAGTCATGCACTTCCAGGCTGCTCCATGTGTGCACACAGCCAAATGTGATCCCTTTCCCAGCACGTTGCAGCCGGCAAAGCCATTGCAGGAATTGCTCTGATACTGATGGAGAGATGTGTTTTCCAGACTGGGAGGTTGTCTGCCCGAAGCCCTTCTCTGCAGGGAAAGGCCTCTGGCACCCGGGGATGTGATCCGTGCACATCTCCTCCAAAAGCCGGGACACTGGGGGGAGGTGGGGAGTGAAATGACAAGGGCGACAGCTCCTTGGCCTGTTACCACCGCCACATTCACTCTGAATGACCCATTGTGTAAGCAGAACTGGTGTTAATTACTCTCGTTTAATGGGTGGGGAAAATGGCTGTTATTTTTCTGAAGGCTTCTGTCTTTCTGCAGGTAATCTCAGAGATTCTGGAGCAGAATCAGTGAACTCTGTGTGGCCTATACACTCCAAAGTAACTCCTAAATTTCAGGATTTCTGTGACTTGGTGTTAAGGATAATCTCTTGAGTAGGAAGTGTGTTTGTGTGTGAAGGCAGAGCCTTCAGTGCAGGGATGGGGACACACTGCTGTCCATGGCCATGTCTCTGTAGGGCARTCTGTCCAAGGCTATGGGCAAACTTCACTGGGAATGCAGAGGCCTCTTCCTGCCCTCCCTGTGCTGCTGTAGGGAGAGCCCTGCTGTTCTCTGAGCTGAGGGAGCTGCCCTGTGTTGCAGGTGTCCATAGCTCCTCGGACAAACGCGGCGCTGGGATTCGCGCAGATCCTGCCCCGGGAGCAGTACCTGTTCACCAAGGAGCAGCTGCTGGAGAGGATGTGCATGGCCCTGGGGGGGAGAGTGGCCGAGGCCATCACCTTTAACAAGGTCACCACAGGTGAGGAGCCAGAGCCTGGCATGGGCAGGTGGAGGTCCAGGGGGGTCTGAGCAAGGGACAGAGGTTTCCTGTGCTGGCAAGAAGAAATGTCATGTGGTGTGTTTTGACACTTGTGAGCATGGAGGTCTCTGGGTGGTTGTCATTGTGTTGTCTCAGACTTGTCCCAAAGCCTAAGGCCAGAGGTGGAGTTACTGATGAGGCTCTTGAGGAGACCTAGAGCTCTCTTTGCTGTTTCAAACTAGTTCAATCCAAATAGGATCACAGAATGGTTTGGGTTGGAAGGGCCCTTAAAGCTTGTCTCATTCYGCCCCTTGCCATGGGTAGGGACACCTTCCACTAGACCAGGTTGCCCAGATCAGTGGGCAGTGGCAGGTCAGGTCTCAGGTGAGCTGGCCACCGTAGGGTCACTCCCTGTCGTTCCTGGGACGTGCAGGACGTGCACTCCCTTGGTGGGTGGAGTGTTCACCCCCTTGGGCTCCAGTGGATCCTCTGCTCTCTCCACTGGTAGGACATGTGTTTGTGCGGGATGTGCTTTTTGTGCACTTAGCTGAGAGCTGGCCAGCAGTGTGTGTGTCTTTCCTGCCCAGGAGCACAGGATGACCTGAAGAAGGTGACCAAGATCGCCTACTCCATGGTGAAGCAGTACGGGATGGTGCCCAGCATCGGGCAGATCTCCTTCCCAGACCCGGAGAGYGCCCCTGGCATCGGCCGGCGCCCCTTCAGCCAGAGCCTGCAGCAAATGATGGACCACGTAAGGCCRCCCTGGGCTAAGGGTTTCTTTTTGTTCTTTGCTTTCTACAGTTCAGTGGAAAATGGCAAATGGTTTACACCCAAACAATCTGCATTTTGCTGTTGGCCAGTGAGTGAGCACTTACCTGTTCCATGCCTGTGTCAGGACTGTGCAGTGAGGCAGCAGGAACAGGCAGAATCCCACCTGGCTGTGAGTTCAGCCCAGTAGCCTGTGCTGTGCAGGGCTGAGATGGCAAGAAATCTGTGTCTTACAGTCACAGCTGCACAGTGTGAATGTCTGCACTTCCTAGATCAGATCTAACCAAAATGATGGTCAGACTGACTGTAAATCAGCCTGTATTGACAGGAAATTTGGCTTCATTGCTGAAAAAACACATTGTTTTAGTTCAAAGGTCAAAAAGCTGGAGAAAAAAAAGATCTGTTTCAGAAGCACCGTGGCTGTGCTTCCCTGGGATTTGTGCTGAGCTGCACCTTTAGCTCCTAGACAGCCTTAATCTGCATTTCCCATCGAGCTGTGCTAGGGCAAGACTTCACTGCCCCTTATCACCAGCACTCCTTGGGCCTTTTTCCAACCAGTTTATCCATAGTTTCTGTTGATGGGAACCACATTCTGCCTGGCTCAGTTTGCAGATTCCACCCCTCAGTACTCTACTTGTTTAGCCACACGTTGTGTTTGTTGCCACCTACGCCCCAACTCCCTCTTCTTGTTTCTTAAAGGAAGCCAAAATCCTGGTGGCTCAGGCTTACAGRCGCACAGAAAAGCTCTTGCTGGAGAACCGGGACAAGCTGCAAACAGTGAGTTGAATTGTGGGGGGGTTTGTTGGTTGGTTTGGGTTGGTTTGGGTGTTTTTAACTGGTGGTTTTTGCCTTGCTGCTTTCTGTGCTCTGTAGCTCAGCTGTTGCAGTGTTGTCTCTCTCCTAGAAAGTCTTGTAGTGGGAGTGTTGGGAACGAGTGACTGTTTACTGCATATCCCCCGGATTCAGAGCAGGCACGGGAGGAATGTGTATGCCTTTCCCAGCAGTGAGTAGTCTGCCTCCTCACACCAGCTGGTGTTTGCAGGGTAGAGGAGGAGGAGTGCTCTGTGGAAATGATCAAAGCTGGAATTTGTGTCCTTCACCTGCACTTCTCTGCTTGCCTCTTGGCAGCGGAGTTTCCTGGAGAGCTGACAGTGACTGTTTTTGGGAAGCCAAGCCAAGAATCAGGTGGACAGTGTCTGGCTTTGGTGTAGGAATAGGGGGCCTGTCACCTTGGCGGATTGGGACTGGTTCCTACTTTCTGGTGACTCCAGGCAGTTTTCACCTCCTTGATAGCTGATACACCAAGGAATCTTTGTTGCAGAGATAGAGCTTTGCCTCCTCCCCTCTGTGTCATGACAGTCCCGATCCAGCCRCACACCCAGGCACATCCCCACCTGTGCCAGGAGCTCTGTGCCCAGTGCTGAGCCAAGCTTGGGTCACAGAATTCCAGTCCGTGACTTCCAAAATRACCAGGATTCAACTTAATGTTGCCTATTTTGCAAATCAAGCAATTCTTTTCCTTAATTCTTCTTTTTAAACAAACAACAACAACAACCCCTTCAGCTACGCAGTGTCAGGCCTCCAGTGCATGGTAAGGAGAGAGCTGGGACACACCACTGTCCCCAGGACAGTGCCCTGGCAGCTCTGGAGCAGGGATCCTCAGGCGTGTCTCTGCAGGCTCCTCTGTCCTGCTGCTGCCGTGTAACAGCAGCCAGATGTTTGCTAGAGGCTCAGCGCAGAAAAACTTTAAAGCGCAGCCAAAGTATCTCCAGAGTAAGTGTTTCAGTTGCCAGGCCAGCGTGTCACATCTCGTCAGCAGGATTGAGCAGTTCCACGCTGGACAGCCACCTGCTGCTCCAGAGGGGTGGTGCTGCCAGAAGGGCCAGAGAATTCCACTCTTCTGGAGAGGAACTTGTGCTGACCTCCAGCCCCTGCCTGCAGGAACAGGCAGCTCTTTGTTAGCGCTGTGTGTGCAGGAAAGGCTCGGGGTCTGCCAGAGGTCTTCATGCTGCTACTTTGGCTCTTGGGCAGGGCCACAGGTGCAGTGACAGTGGCAGGAGGGACASTTCTCTCATTATTCCTGGAGCTCTCATTCCAAATCATTCCCAAGAGCTTGCTTTGTTGCCTGCAGTCACATTGTGTATTCCTGGCCAAACATGCTCTTGGGAACGGTGCTGGAGCCTGGAGAACTTGGTCCTGGCTCSAGTAGCTTCAGGGTCACCCCATCTGTGGTGTGACAGCCGGGGTCTGCTCCTGGGGGCTGCAGGTGCTGTGGCCTGAGTTGAGCTGACAGTTCAGACCAGCTCAGAAAAACAGTTCTCTGCTCTGTCCGGAGGCTCCATCCCTCATTTTGCCTCCTTCCTCCTTTCCAGCTGTCCAATGCCCTCCTGGAGAAAGAAGTGATCAATTACGATGACATTGAAGCGCTGATCGGGCCCCCGCCCCACGGGCCCAAGAAGATGATTGCTCCTCAGAGCTGGCTACAGGCAGAGAGGGATAAGCAGGACACCAGGGAGGAGGAAACACCTCCTCAGCCACCAAATCACGAGGAGGAGGAGGAACCACGCCTGAGACCAGTGTGAACCCACTCCCGTGTGGAATGGGAGGGCTCCGGAGGCTTCTTTCGGACACAAACCCTTTGCCTTCTCAGCTCCAGAATCAAACATGCTGAGCAGGGAATTGCTGTGCTGCTGCTACCCCAAAATTAAGGGATGCCTACGTTGGCTCTTTGAGCTTTATCCTGCAGGAAGGAGAACTTCTCAGGATTTCAGAATTTATTTCCCAGCAGGGTAGTGGTGATTAGGAGTTGGGTAAGTCAGATCTGCTGTGGAGGTTTCTTGTACACGGGAGCAGGGAATGTGTTCCAATGGGTGGAACATCCCATGTAAGCCACTTCTGGCTGTGCTCTGTGCCATGGGAGGAGGGCAGGGCTGTGCCCTCAGCATGGGGACACCCCTGTGGGGCTGAGCCGAGCTGCTGCAGCTCTTGTGTAACCTTTGAAAATAACACACAAACAGCCCTGGCTGGAATAAACTGCCCACAACGTGCTGCTGTGTGTGTAGAATGTGTCAGGCTCCGGGGGTGTTTTGGCACACATGAAGCTCATTAGAGCTGTGGAGTGGTACAGGACAAGGGCCTTCTTCTCCCTGGTCAATAATTTATGTCCAGTTTTTACAGCAAGTGTTTCCCAAGCAGAGGTTGAGGCAAAGCTGTGCAGAGCTCAGCAGTGGGACATGGGAAACCARCTGTGCAGAGGGTGACTGAGTACATATAAGAAGACTGTTCTGAACTGCTGGTTCAGAGCTGGAGAGGTGCTCTTGGAAATCCAGCAAAAGCAGGCGTGTTTGTTGGGAATCCTCAGGAAAGGCTGCTTCATCCTCGTGGCTCTTGCAAAACGGGCCCTGCTGACAGGATTGTCTGGTGTTCATCAGGGAATGCATTAAAGTGATTGTTGCTGCCTGGAGCGCCCTGGCTGGGTGCATCTTTTAGGAAAGATTATTGTCTGGAGTTATTCCACCAGAGCTGTCTGTGACCTGAAAGACCCCAGCCCAAGTGTGGGCTCTGACAGCTCCCAGCCCTCGGGCCTTTGTCACAGTCCAGGCTCCTCCTTCCATGAGAATGTGAAGATACTCTGCACTGTATCTTCTCCCCTGTCCCAGCTCATTCACTGGGGTCTCTCAGTGCCTAGGGATTGATTTCCCTTGATTTCAGGGCCACAAGTAGTTTTCTACATCTAAAATGCTGCCTGGATTTTTTTAATTCCAAGCTTGTTTGTTTCTTCCCAGGCTCGCTCTTTGAATTTCCTTTTCAGGCAGCAGATGAAATTTCAAGTGTTCTTTGATTTTATTTTTTTAACTCACGAAACCTTTGGGGGGAGGAGTTCAGTTCTRTGGAGCTGAAGGTGACAGTGGGAGCAGTGCAACGGGGGGACGGTGGTGGGACAGCGCAGGGTCCTTGGTGGCTGCTGGGGTGCTGCCAGCCCTGCTGTGCCATTGCTCCTAGGCCAAAGCTGTGGATCCCGCCGCTGTGGGACCTGCCGAGGGGCATGGAAGTCCCCGACCCCTCTCCTGCCACATGGGAGATGATGCTGCTCCCCTCAAATGGGGGACACTGGAGCAGGGATCCTGCTCTGGGGTTGGATGGGGAGGGGAACAGGGACCCCCATGCTCCTGCGGGATTCCTCAGGGAGTTGAGACCAGCATAACCCCTGCCCTCTGTTCGTCCCATCCGGCCTGCCCAGGATGTGCTGGGCACCGGAGAGGGAGGGCATCGAGCTGCTGCTCCCGCTCGAGCCTGGCTGCGGCCCCGTTCGCCCCCGTCCCGTTCCCCCGCTCATCGCTCGCCGTGCGCGGGCCCTTTAAGCCGCCGCCATCTTTGCTGCGGGCGCGGGAAGCCGCCGCCGCCCCTCTTTGGGCCGCTCGCGCGCTGCCCATTGGGCGCCGCCCCGGCCCTTCCGGCGCCGCCGCGCCAGCGCTTCCTTTCCGGTCGCCATTGTCGTGGCGGGAGGTGAGTGAGGGCCGGGGGCTCCATCCACCGCCATCCGCCCGCCGGGGCCGCGCCCGCCGCCGCCGCAGCCCCGCGCGGGGCCGTGGGGGAGGCCCCGGGGGCGCCGATGGGGCCTTGTCGGGCCAGGGACCGCGGGCTTGGGGGCGGCTCGGATGTCCCCGCGCTAACCGTGCCCGTGTCCGCAGGCCGCAGCCATGGCGCCCAGCCGCAATGGGATGATCCTGAAGCCCCACTTCCACAAGGACTGGCAGCGCCGGGTCGCCACCTGGTTCAACCAGCCCGCCCGCAAGCTCCGCAGGTGAGTCCCGAAGCTCCGGGGGCTGCGGGAGGTGCTTTCCCGGCTTCTGCGGGGCCGCTTTAGAAGCCGGGGCGCCGTGGATTTGTTTAGCCATTCCCTGCGCGTGCTCAAGGCGAGTCCCTGCCAGCCGGAGCCAAGTGATGAGACATCTCCGGAATCGCTGCATCCACAGTGATGAATGCTCTTCCCTGGGTCTCTGATGGCTGTGGCGGTTCCAGGGCAGCAGYAGCCAGCCCGGCCCGGCTGTTTGTTCCGGAGGCATCGCAGGGCAGGAGTGGCACGTGTGGTAGAGATGCCGTGCACCCGGTGGCTGTAACAGGTGGGCAAGAGACTAGTTACTAGTTACTTGGCTTAGACCCGCCATAGTGTGACCAGCAAGACCAGGGCAGTGCCTGTTCCCTGTACTGGTACTGCTGATGTCACACCTGGAACTCYGGTGTTACATTTGACATTGAGGTGCTGGAGCATGTCCAGAGAAGGACRTAGAGCTGGGAAGGGTCTGGGTCATCAGGAGCAGCTAGGGGAGCTCAGCCTGGAGAAGAGGAGGCTCACAGGTAACCTCCTRGCTCTCCACAATTCCTTGACAGGAGGGGCAGCCAGGGGCAGGTCGGGCTCTGCTCCCGGGGAACAGGGACAGGACAAGAGGAAACGGCCTCAGGCTGTACCAGGAAAGGGTCAGATTGGACATCAGGAGGAATTTTTTCCTGGAAAGGGTGGTCAGGCATTGGCAGGGGCTGCCTAGGGAGGTGGTGGAGTCCCCATCCCTGGGGCTGTCCCAAGGAACGAGTGGCACTCAGTGCTCTGGGCTGGGTTGACAAGGTGGGGATTGGTCACAGGTTGGACTTGATCACCTTGGAGGTCTTTTCCAAGTGAAATGATCCTGTGATCCTGCCATTCCAGGAGGAAGGCTCGCCAGGCCAAGGCTCGCCGCATCGCCCCCCGCCCTGTGGCTGGGCCCATCCGGCCCATCGTGAGGTGCCCTACAATCAGATACCACAAAAAAGTTCGTGCTGGCAGAGGCTTTAGCCTGGAGGAGCTTAAAGTAAGTACAGAACGTCGATTCAAATAAATGAACTCCCAGTCTGAGCTCAGCTGCTTCTCCTGTCTTGCGCAAGGTGACTTCCCCAGGTGTCAGTACCTGCTGGCGCTGCCACAGCCAGGGAAGGCTGTGGATTTCCTGGCTCTGGGAACAAGGAAAGGTGGTCTTACCTGCGACAGTGGAGTGGGTGTGTGAAGGGTGCTTTGAAAGGTAAATGTCTGTTTTATCTGATCAGATTGTTGTTTAAAGTTCCATAAAATCAAGCTGAAATAGGGGAAATTTAGGTTGGATATACAAAAGAAATTCTTCCCTATGAGTGGTGATGCCCTGGCACAGGTTGCACAGAGAAGCTGTGGCTGCGTCATCCCTGGAAGTGTCCAAGACCAGGTTGGACAGGGCTTGGAGCAACCTGGGATAGGGGAAAGTGTCCCTGCCCATGGCAAGGCGTGGAACTTGATGATCTTTAAGGTCCCTTCGAACCCAGACTCTTCAGAGATTCTRTGAAATTCAAATTCTGAAAGAGCCTTGAGTTTCGTAAACTTCTTTAGGAGAGTGGGAAGATTGAGATCATCTTCATTAAATTGTTTCTTAATGAAACAGTTTTTTTCTGATTCTAAATGTTTTAACCAATATTTTCATGTTGAGGACCAGGTAAACCCAGCTCAACATGGTTCTCAGAGTAGCAGGGGATATTGTACCAGGAGGAAGAACCATTCAGTGCAGCTTCCCAGAGTAGGTGTATTAATAGTAGTTGAATTAGGAGCACCTAAAATCTGTGGGAAGCATTTCCTGTCCTCCATTCCTTGTCCCTGTGACCTGCCCAGGTGTGCTGAGCTGGTAAAGGTGGTCTGCAGGGCCGCCCGCTGTGTATCTGTGATCAGATTCCACATCAGGGCTCGCTGGCAGCCACCAGCCGCCTCTGCACCTGGTTCAGTGTCTTAATTAAAACATTTATAACTGAAATTGCTGCACTGAGGCAGGGAAATTGTTCTTCTGTGTGCCAAATACTTAATTGCTTACTTTTCTTTAATTTTTGGGTAATGGTGGAACACAAAGCAGGATGCAGCTGTTTGTCTTAGAACAGAAAATGAGTTTTTTGTTTAAGATAGTTTAAAAAAATAGCTATGTAATGGTTGTTTCAGATGGTTAGAAAAAAATCCTTACTTCAAGGTGCTCCCAGTGTTCAGTGAACCAGAGCTGTCCATGAACTGACTCATAAACGTCTGTATGAATCCAGGTTTAAATGTGTCCCACAGGGGTTGCACTTTGCTCCCCTAGRGAAATCCACCTGCAAAAATCAAAGCCCGAACAACATTTTAAGCACTAAGATACACCAGGACACCGTTTGTTGGTGGCGTAGTTGGTCCCTCAGCTGATGCCGAGCCTTTCTCCAGACTCTGTATCCCGTGCTAGCTGTGCTTGGATCCCTGCCTGGCTGCTGGGAGCTGTGGGATGCTGACACCGTTCTCTCTTTCCCTCTCCTCAGCTCGCTGGCATCAACAAGAAGTTTGCCCGGACTATCGGAATCTCCGTGGATCCCCGGAGACGGAACAAGTCCACCGAGTCCCTGCAGGCCAACGTGCAGAGGCTGAAGGAGTACCACTCCAAGCTCATCCTCTTCCCGAGGAAGCCAGCCATGCCCAAGAAGGGAGACAGCTCTGTGAGTACCTGAGTGCTGGAAGTGTGTCCTGTTCTGGGAGGTTTGGTGTCAGGCACAGCTCCTGAGCCTTCTCCATGATGTGGCCCCCGGGGGTCTGAGCCCAGCACAAGGCTAGGCCTGGCAGGGTCGAGTCTAACAGGGCTCTCTGGGTTGCAGTGGCGCTTCAGCCAGGTGTTTGGCTGAGCAGCTGCAGCCCTGTTTTGGTGCTSATTCCTGGAGCTTTGATCTTTCCCCAGCCAGCTGAGTTTTATAGGGAGCTAAATTGTCACAATGGCTGGAAATTCCCCCTGGAGTCAGTCCTGCTGGTGGAAGGCTGAGGGACAGGCTGTGAGTGGCTCCAGAGCTGGGTGCCAGGCAGGCTCCAGAAGGCAGTTGCTGTTGACATTCAAAAATGCTTTTCATTAAAACCTCTCTGGGATCAGAGCAGAGCTGTGTTTCCTGGCTCTGCTGGTGGTAGATCCAGGGAACACAACGGTGAGTTCAGRCTGTCCTCACATCTTGTGGGGAGTCTGGCAGCTCCAAGCTGCTTAACTCCATCTTCAGCACAGGGAGGAAGGGCCTCGAGCTGAAACACTGATTCAGATGTGTTTGCTGGAAGTCAGCTGTATTCAGTAAACGTTCAATCATTTTTGTCTAATGACATGCTTTTACAAGAAGCTGGAATCAAMCTCAGAAGGAGTTGCTGAGGAATGTGTTGGGTGTATATGAGGTGTGGGGGTTCAACCTGGAGAAAAGGAGGCTCAGGCAACAGCCTCAGTTTGTGGCAGGGAAGGTGGTTCAGGTTGGACATCAGGAATTTCTTCCTGGAAAGGGTGGTCAGGCCTTGGCAGGGGCTGCCGAGGGAGGTGGTGGAGTGCCCATCCCTGGAGGTGTCCAGTGAAGGCCTGGACGTGGCACTCAATGCTCTGGGCTGGTGACAAGGTGGGGATTGGGCACAGGTTGGACTTGCTTGATCATGGAGGTCTTTTCCAACCTAGATGATCCTGTGATCCTGTGTAAATTGGGAATAGCACAGTTGGTGTCAAAGCTTTCCCAGCTGGCAGAGCTGTGGGCCGCTGCTGCTCCGGCCGGATCCGGGCACAGYGTGGGTTGCTGATGCAGCTTGTCAGTGCCAAACGCTCTGAAGTGCTGGGTTCATTACCATTTGGTGTTAAACCTCCTGTCAGGATCATTAGCACCATGTTTAAGCTGGGTACCTGCGTACAGGCTGTGCTTTAGCTGAGGTTTTAGCCAGAGAAGTTTAAATTCTGTTCTTCTAACGTTCCCGTCTTCCTGTTGTGCAGCCAGAGGAACTCAAGATGGCCACTCAGCTCACAGGACCCGTTATGCCCATCAAGAACGTAAGTGTCATTTAATCATGTTCTGTGTGTGACATAATTGAGGTTCATTGAACTTGAGGAGAGAGTTCTCTTTGCTCTCTCACAGCTGAGGGTGGCTGTCTCCAGGCAATGCCCATCCTGGATCAAAAAAACTCCAGGAATAAGTCTTTGAGAGAACTGTGAAATTGAGGGTGCTTTGGGTTTAGCTAGGCTGGGAGYGCTCAGGCAGGTTCTGTGGTCACCGTTTGTCCCTAAATCCTCTCTGCTTCCCTGCTGCTGTCAGCAGTGTCATAAACCTCTACTCATTCCCTGCAACTCCCTGGCAGGAGGGTGGAGCTGGGTGGGGGTCGGGCCCTGCTCCCAGGTGACAAGTGACAGAATGAGAGGAAACAGCCTCACACTGCGCCAGGGGGGGTTTAGGTTGGATGTTAGGAAAATTTCTTCATGGAATGGGCTGTCCATCCCTGCACAGCTGCCCAGGGCAGTGGTGGAGTCTCCATCCCTGGAAGTGTTCAAAAAACACGTGGATGTGGCACCTGAGGATGTGGTTGGTGGTAACCATGGTGGTGCTGGGCTGACAGTTGGACTTGCCATTAAAGGTCTTTACCAACGTTAACAATGCAGTGATTCTGTAAAACCTGACTCAGGTTTCCCGTGGTGCTTGTTTTTATTCCTGYTCCATTGTGCTGCGTGCCGATGGCGAGGAGCCAGCGGGAATGCAGATCCCGGCGGAGCAGGCTGAGGGCAGGACCTGTAGATGGCACGAGCGCTCYGTTCCCGTTCTGCTCCTCACGGAGATAATTGCGGGAAGCCTCGGCTCCGGGCTCCGAGGGGCAGTCTGACTGTCTGGCGCTCTCTCTGCAGGTTTTCAAGCGGGAGAAGGCGCGTGTCATCTCGGAAGACGAGAAGAACTTCAAGGCCTTTGCCAGTCTTCGCATGGCCCGGGCCAACGCCCGCCTCTTCGGCATCCGCGCGAAGCGCGCCAAGGAAGCGGCAGAGCAGGACGTGGAGAAGAAGAAATGAACTGTTCTCCCCAGAACTGTCAATAAAAAGCCGTAGAGAGCTGGGTGTGCTGTGGTTTTGGGGCACATGTACCAAGCGGAGCCGCCCCATGTGCTGGTGGCGGTACAGGGATGTGCTCAAGCGTGGGAAGCCTCATTTGCTGTGATTGGAAGCTCCAAATTTCCCTGAAAGCGAGTTAAACACCTGCCTTGTGCCCACTCCTCTGCCTTGTCAGGGCTGCAGCCTGGGCTCCCTTCTGCTCTGGTTCTGAGGGGCTTTGCGGGTTCCCCCTCCATGCCAGGCTTTGTCTGCTGCCCCTTCCCTGCCTTCCATGCCAGTATTCCTGGTTTGATGATTTCCTCTGTGTGAGGCCAAGCTGTACAAGTTGGGTGTCATGGTGGGGGTCACTCATAGGTGCTACTCATGCAGGGGGCCTTCCCCACTTTTGGGGGGGCACAGGGGGAGCAAGGTGTGGCCCTGCCCCTCAGCTGGGCTTGGATGGAGCAGAGTCCCAGGGCTGGACTGTGCTTCTCTACCACCCTGCGCTCCCTGGCCCTTGGCTCAGCCCCTGCTGCAGTTCGGGGCCCTTTTAGCCATTTCTTTGTGGCTTAAAGGCCATCCATGGGAGAGGTGGCATTTGGGGACATCGTGGTGGCCTTGGCAGTCCTGGGGAGAGGGTGAACTGATCTTGGAGGCTTTTTCCGACCCAAGCAATTTTGTGATACTACAAGTGGCACCACAGGAGCTCAGGAGAAACTGGGGGGCTCTGGCCGATCCTCGTGGCTGTTGGGGGGATCCCAGGCTCTGTCTGTCCCTGGATGGGGGGCTGATGGGTCACTGGGATGTGTCAGTGGGATCAGAGCTGTTCCAGGAGCACTCGCCCAGCCCACTGTTGGTCCATCAGTTCTGGGGCTGTTGTGCAGCTGGGATGGGATGGGATGGGATGGGATGGGATGGGATGGAGCACTCAGTGCTGGAGCCCTGGCACAGTTGCATGGATCCTGGGCGGTTCAGAGAGGTGAGATGTGCCTGGTGTGGTGCTTCCTGTGTCCAGTTGCCACCGTGTCCCTCCAGCCGCTCTGCCCAGCCCCTGTGTCCTGCCATGGCGGTGCCTCCTGCCCTGCTGAGCCGTGCCGGGGGCTGTGGAAGGAGAGTGGCCTATTTCTGCCAGGCAGGCTGGGGATTAGCTCCCAAAGCCCGGACCCTGCAGTGCCCTCGTGCTCGTTAGCCCTATCTGCATTTTAATCCCTCCAAATTTGGGTTAATTACATCATCTTCCATAAAGCTGGGCTGACAGTGCTGCAGTGCTGGGGGGACAGGGGTGGGTGGGGGGTCCCGGGCTGGGGACTCAGTATATGGGGCTCCATGTGCATGGAATGTGGGTCTGGATGCTCCAGCATGGGGGGAGGGCAGCCGGTGGGTGCGGGGCACCCCACCCTCGTGCTTGGGCTGTTGGCTCAGAGTGTGGGGGGCCAGGACCAGGGTGGCCTTGGGTACCCCATGGGGAACAGCTGCGGAGGGTGAGGGGCTGTGACTGTGCCATGGGAGTCTCACTTGGAGCAGGAGCTCCTGCCCTGGCACAGCAGCAGTGCTGGGGCCCCAGGGGACCCCACTCAGCCCCGGTGCAGGGTGGGCTCCGCTCCGGAGCCGGCAGCGAGGCAGTTAACGGAGCTTGTCATCCATCTCTCTCTTAGAGCTCCGCTCCCGAGCTGCAGCTTGAGTCAGTTGTGTGGAGGTGGCAGCGGCAGCAGCTCCGGCGGGCACACCGGCACGGCTGGCACACCGGCACGGTCGGCACCCCGACCCAGCCCCTGCCCTGCCGTGTGCCCAGCCCAGGCCACCAGCACCCAGGTGAGGGGGCGATGGGCAGGGTGGGACCCGCTGTCCCCTCCACTGAGCGACGGATGATGCCAAGGGATGCCCGCGATCCCGGGGAGGGGGACGATGCCCACCGGAGCTGGGGCACCGGAGCCACGTGCCGGGGAGGGCCTGGGCACTGCATGACTTCCYCAGGAAACTTTGGCCGGGCCGGGCATGCGAGGGCACAGGGGGGCGGGGGCTGTTCTGCCTCTGGACCTGCCCCTGCCCGAGCCAGGAACCTCCAGGACCCGCAGGTGGGGGGACAAGCCCCGGACTGGGGCCGGGACTGGCAGAGCCCCTCGCTGACCCGCCAGGCAGCATCGCCTGGCTGAGTGCTAATAGCCTCCGGGGGAGCATGAGCCCCGTCCCCAGCACGGGGGGAATCCRTCACCTGCTGGCACAGACACGGAGCTGGTGTCCCCACTCCCCTCCGGAGAGCCCTGCCCAGGCTGGGGAGTGCTGCCCGCAGGGACTGGARGGGGTTTCTACTCCACAGCCCCACACGGGGCACCTCAGGCTGGGTACCGCACCGCGCTTAGGTCCCCCTTCCCCTCGGGACACATCCTGCCCCTGGGGTGGGGCTGGGACAGAGCTGGGCACGGCCCTGCAGGACCACGTGAACCCCCCACAGCAGTGCCCATGGGGCTGGCTGGGACTTGGGGGTACACGGGCAGTGCCACGAGTGTGCCCGAGCTCCCGCTCACTCCACTGTGCTTTGATGCCTTGCAGGGCCCCGCGGAGCCATCGGGACTGGAACCGGCCACCCCGCCTCGGAGCGGGTCCCTGGGGTCCCTCCGCCTCACCCCCGTCCCGCCACCGGGGCCGTGCCTGGCACCGCGGGGCGCCGTGCCCCGGGCATGACGGGCACCTGCCCGGCTCCCTGACGGCGCCCGAGGCAGCGGCCGCCCCGCTCGCCCCCCATGCCCTTCGCCCACGGGGCCGCCTGTCCCCCGCCGCGCCCGGCCGKCCCCCGCGCCCCGGCCGGCATGGGCGACGTGCCCGAGCCGTGCCCGCAGGCCCCGCTGGCCGTGCTCTCCAAGGTGGAGCTGCGGGTCAGCTGTAAACACCTCCTGGACCGCGACACCCTCAACAAGTCGGACCCCTGCGTCCTGCTGCTGATGCAGTCCCAGGGCCAGTGGATGGAGGTAGGAGAGCGGGGGGCACTGCTGGCACCCACCGCGCCGGGCAGGGCAGGGCGGGCCCTGGGGATGTGGCGGGGCTGGGCACAGGGTGGTGGATGCAGGGGGCTGCAGGGTGCGGTGCAGGAGGTGGTGGGGGGCAAGGTGCAGGGTGCAGAACAGGGTGCAGGGTTAGGAGCAGGGAACAGAGTGCAGAGCTGCACCAGGATGGGGTGCAGGAGACGATTCAGAGTAGGATGCACAGTGCAGAACAGRTTGCAGGGTGCAGAACGGGATGCAGGGGGTGATGCAGAGTGGGCAGGGCACTGTGGGGCAGCCGGCAGCGTGTGGGGATGGCGCTGACACTGGGTCACATCCAGCCCACTGGGGCTGCAGTAGGGACAGGGAGCGGGGCGGGGCGGGGCAGGGTGGGGTGTCCACCGTGTGTGGTTCCAGAGTGGCTCCACTGCCCCAAGACAGGGACACGGGACACCTCAGCCCCACCTGGGGTGGCTCAGGGCTGGAGGGCTGGTGCTGAAGCTGGCACTGAACTGACACTGGCACTGGGGCTGAAACTGGCAGTGAGGCTGGCACTGGAGCTAGCAGTGGGGCTGGCAGTGGGGCTGGCAGACACCGGCATGGCACTGGGGCTGGCAGTGGGGCTGGCTCGGCTCCTTGCATCCCTCCCCGTGCTGAGCTCTGGGCTGGCACCGGCAGCTCCGCTCTAATCACAGCAGCTCAGCCGGCGGATTTAGCGCTAAATCCCTCGGCGTGTCATCGACTCTGCTCGAGCCAGCGTGGAGCCAGGGGGGGACAAGGGCCCCGTGCCAGCTGCGGTGTGCTGTGCCATGCCAGACACTCGTACCCGGCTGTGCCACAGTGCTCTGTGCCACGCTCTGTGTGCCGTGCCATGCTGTGCCGTGCCATGCCATGCCATCCCCTGCTCTGCCGTGCCATGCTCCATGCTGTGCTGTGCCAAACACCAGCCAGCTCCAAGAGGCAAGAGGGCCCCTCCTGAGCCACCTTGTGGAGTGATTCCTGTCCCCTCCCTGTCCTAGCCAGCCTGTGTCCCCCAGACAAGGGGGTGCCTGAATCTGGCTCTGCCACTGGCTCCAGCCCTGGACCTGCTGGCAGATCCTGGCACCAGAGGGTCCGAGGCGCCCGACACCCACATCCCAGAATGAGGGGCTGGCACTGCACAAGCAGGAGGGACACGGCAGAGCGGTGGCAGTGTGTGCTCGACAGATGCTGCCGGACTGGGCAGGCAGTGGCCAGGGGCCAGGGGCTGGCAGGGTGCCCTGGCCAGGATGTGTCCCCTTGAATCAACACTGGCAGGGACGGATGCGGGGGAGGCTCCGGAATGGCTCAGCACCCGCTGCCAGCACGGCCGGGAGATGCTGAGCACCCACTGCCCACTGGGGCCACTGGGGCCRGGGGCTGGTGACCCCCAGGCATGGCCACCCCAGGATGGGCACAGAGGCTTGTCCTGGCACCAACCCATTGCTCCTGCTCCAGCAGAGCTGTGGCAAAGCACAGCCAGAGCCAGAGTATCCCCTTGGAGCCCAGTGGGAGCGGCACCCCAGGCCCAGGGCTGGCAGGGCTGGAGGCTGTGGGGGGCACAAGGGGCTACTTCAAATGCCTTTCACTTGGGCACAGCTGGTCCTTCCCAGCATGCCCCAACCCTGCATTCCCTGTCCCTGCATCCCTATCCCTCCATCCTTCATTCCCCATCCCTCATCCCTGTATCCCTCAGCCTCGCATGTCCCATCCCTTCATCCCCCACCACAACAGCCCCCATTCCTCATCCCCCATCCCTGCCTCCCCACATCCCYGTGTGAGCTCTGGCCTCCCAAGGCCCTGTGCTGCTCCCACGCAGGTGGATCGCAGCGAGGTGATCAAGAGCAACCTGAACCCCGTGTTTGCCAAGATCTTCACGGTCGATTACTACTTCGAGGAGGTGCAGAAGCTGCGGTTCGAGGTGTACGACAGCCACGGCCAGGCTGGCGTGGGCACGCATGATGACGACTTCCTGGGGGGCATGGAGTGCACCGTGGGACAGGTGAGCCTGGGGACTCCCGCCTGGGGACCCCGCAATGGTGTCCCCTCCCCAACCCTGGGCTCTCGCAGATCGTGGCGCAGAAACGGGTGACGAAGCCACTGTTCCTCAAGTACGGGAAGTTCGCGGGCAAGTCCACGATCACGGTGAGCACCRAGCCTGTGCTGGGGGTGACAGTGGGGTGACACTGAGCAGGGGCACTGGGGCAGCACCAAACTCAGGCACATGGGTGGCACCGGGATTGGGTGCACAGGTGACGTGGGGCTGGAATCCTGGGATGGCACCAGACAGGACCCATGGGTGGCACTGGACTGGGGTACTGGGACAGTATCAGACTGGGACATCTGGGTGGCACTGGACTGGATCAGTAGGGTGGCACAGACTCTTGGGGGTGGGGAGGGCTCAGGGTCCCCAGTGGCATCTACTGGCCATCCTGAAGGTCCCTGCTGTGCTGGGGCGGCACGTGGGACCCTGTCCCCTCCCGGAGCACYGCAGGGAGGTGGTGGGCAGGGCGGCAAAGCCATGCCAGGAGCTGAGCACTCCATGGCCCCTCTCCTCACAGATCATCTCAGAGGAGATCTCAGGGAACAACGGCTATGTGGAGCTCGCCTTCCGCGCCAAGAAGCTGGACGACAAGGTGAGCCGTGTGCCGGGGGGCAAACGGGGCAGAGYGGGCAGGGTGGGCAGTGCTCTCTCCCATCCTCCTCCCCCAGGACCTCTTCAGCAAGTCAGATCCCTTCCTGGAGATCTACCGCATCGACGACGACCGCAGCGAGCAGCTGGTGTACCGCACCGAGGTGAGGCCGCCGCGGCACCGGGCCCTCAGCTGCCCCACGGCCACCCCRGGGGCTCCCCAGCCCCGCTGAGCTCCCCGTCCCACAGGTGGTGAAGAACAACCTGAGCCCCATCTGGGAGCCCTTCAAAGTCTCCCTCAACTCACTCTGCAGCTGTGAGGAGAAGAGGAAGCTGAGGGTGAGGAAGGATGATGGGGAMCCCTATTCCTGCCCTGGGGGCATCTGTACCCCAGCTTCCCTGGCGGTGTGCTGGGGACCCCACAGTGCTGGGGACAGGGCTGAGGACCCCCTGGTGCTGGGGCTGAGCCGTGCCCATCGCAGTGCGTGGTGTGGGACTACGACTCGCGGGGCAAACACGACTTCATCGGGGAGTTCTTCACCACCTTCGAGGAGATGCAGAAGGCGATGGGGGAGAACAAGGTGGGACACGGGGATGGCCTGGGGTCATCCTGTGTGCTGCCAGCAGAGCCTGTCCTAGCAGCCACCTTCCAGCTCCTCCTCTGGGTTTGCAGTCATTTTGTGCTCACTGCCCTCCTTTTTGGGGAAGGGMTGGTGGGTTTGGGGTCTTCTGGGGAATCAGTCATGGATGGGGTGGCTGGAGCCTGGGGGATGGCTGGGAGTAGGGGAAGGCAGCAGCACCCTGGGGCTGTGGGGGTGCAGGGTCATTGGGCTGCAGTGCTCCRGGGCTGTGGGGTCCCCACTGTGCCGAGCCGTGGCACCGGGGGCTGGGGTGCCGGGGCTGGGCYGTGTCCCGGGCGGGGGCCGCAGGCAGCGCGGGTGCCGGTGCCACAGGTGCAGTGGGACTGCATGAACCCCAAGTACAAGATCAAAAAGCGCAACTACAAGAACTCGGGGGTCGTGGTGCTGCTGGACCTGAAGGTGAGTGCCTGGGAGCTGTGCCGGGCTGTGCCCGGCCCCGTGGGCCGGCGTGGGGCAGGGCCTGACGCAGGTCCCTCTGGAAGATCCACAGGGTTTACTCCTTCCTGGATTACATCATGGGCGGCTGCCAGATCCATTTCACGGTGAGCAGCGTCCCCTCCCCACCCAGCAGGCACACACCAGTGGCCCTGCTCACCCTGGGGGACCCTCACTGCCCCCCCACCAGGTGGCCATCGACTTCACGGCCTCCAACGGGGACCCCCGAAACAGCTGCTCCCTGCACTACATCAACCCCTACCAGCCCAATGAGTACCTCAAGGCGCTGGTGGCCGTGGGCGAGATCTGCCAGGACTACGACAGGTTGGTGGCTCTGGAGGGTCCCCCAGGGCCACACACACTGGTGACGGCCACCCTGGGGTCAGATGCCCTGGTGACAGGCACTCAGTGATGGCACTGCAGCACACCCCTTCCCTTGCAGCGATAAGAAATTCTCGGCTCTGGGCTTTGGTGCCAGGATCCCCCCCAAGTACGAGGTGAGGAGGTCTCAGGTTGCCAAGGCCCTGTGGCACCCCAGAGATGTGCTTGTCCCTCTGGGTACCCTCAGCTGTGGCACTGGTGGGGCTTGGCAGGTGCCAGGGGCTGTGGCAAGGGGTGGACCAGCCGTCCYCTCCCCTCCCCTTCCTCCCTCCAGGTCTCCCACGACTTCGCCATCAACTTCAACCCCGACAATGATGAGTGTGAGGGTGAGTCCAGCTCCAGAGGGGCCGGATCCACGGCTGGGACACCCCTCACCCCTTGCACACCCCATAGGCATCCAGGGCGTCGTGGAGTCCTACCAGAGCTGCCTGCCCAAAATCCAGCTCTACGGCCCCACCAACGTGGCTCCCATCATCTCCAAGGTGGCTCGTGTGGCGGCCGACGAGGAGCGGACCAAGGAGGCGTCGGTGGGTCCCGCTGCCCCCCGGGCCGGGGCTGGGCTGAGACCTTGCACACTCGCGACACTCGTGGCTGCTCCGGCGCGGGGCCGGCAGCGGGGTCAGGCAGGGCAGCCCCCGAGCATCCCTGTCCCCCCAGCAATACTTCATCCTGCTGATCCTGACGGACGGCGTGGTGACGGACATGGCGGACACGCGGGAGGCCATCGTCCGGGCTTCCTACCTGCCYATGTCCATCATCATCGTCGGCGTGGGCAACGCCGACTTCACGGACATGCAGATCCTGGACGGGGACGACGGCGTCCTGCGCTCCCCCAAGGGCGAGCCCGTCCTGCGCGACATCGTCCAGTTCGTCCCCTTCCGCGAGTTCAAGAATGTGAGTGGGGCAGCGACGGCGTCCTGCCTTCCCCTCCCTGCCCTCCCCGGCCCCTCCCTGCCCTCCCCGGCCCCTCCCTCACCTCCCTCCCCTCCCGTCCCCTCCCCGTCCTACCCCACCCCCTTCCGCCCCGCCCCCGACTTGTCCCGTCCCCTCTTTCCCTCTCCCATCCGTCTCCTCCCTTCCCGTTCCCTGTCGTCCCCGTCTGTTCTTCCTGTCCTCTCCCGTCCCCTCCCCTCTCCACATCCCCACATGGCGGCACAGGGACCCGGTGCCCGCGGCTCACGCCGGTGTCCCCCGGTGTCCCGCAGGCGTCACCCACCGCCCTGGCGAAGTGCGTGCTGGCGGAGGTGCCCAAGCAGGTGGTGGAGTACTACAGCTACAAGGCCTTCCCCCCGCGCTGCCCCCGGCCCCCCACCCCCGACCCCAGCCTCGGCTCCCCGCAGTGAGGGACCCCGAGCCCCAACCTCAGTTTTCCCCTAGTGAGGGACCCCCGACCCCCGACTCCAGCCTCAGCTCCCCCCAGTGAGAGACCCCCCAGTGCCCCTCAGCCCCAGCCTTGGGTTGCCCCAGTGAAGGGCCCCCGGCCCCAGTCTCAACGTGCCCCAGTGAGACTCCCCTCCCACTCTCCCGGTGTGGCATGGGGACAGACGGGGTCCCCGCAAGTCCCAGCCCTGCCACAGCCCCCACCTGGCTGGGACATGGGGAAAGTCCCAGCCCCCCAGTGCAGGATACCCCCGGCACTGCTCGTTCCCGGTGGTCTGTGCCCTGTGGCCCGGACYCACCCCATCCCTGCTGTCCCCTCGGTCCCCGCTTCTCTGTCACTGTGATGTTTGGAGGCTGCATGATCCCCCCAATAAAGCACCACCCCTGTGCCCATCCTCCCGCTCTCTGGATGCTGACCCCCACCCTCCGGGGGGTCAGTGGGGGGTGGGCAGAGAGCCTGGCAGCTCCTGGATGCTGCCGTGTCCCCTCACGGTGGCACCGTGCTGCCCCACCTGGTGACAAGAGCCGAGGGCAGCCGCAGCCCCCGCATTCCGGGTGTCCGTGGCCGGCRGCGTGCCGGGAGCCCCCGAGCAGCCGCCGCTTTGATGTGCCCGAGTGGGCGCTCGCCCCGCTGTGCCGCGGCCCCGAATCCAGGGCACGGAGCGGAGCGCAGAGAGGCGGCAGCGGAGCGAGCCCTGCTGCCTGGCACACGGCCACTGCCACGTGCTGTGTGCCCTGTGCTGTGTGCCCTGTGCTGTATGACGTGTGCCACACACCGTGCACCGTGTGTCCCCAGCTGTGTTCCATGTGCCACGTGTGTGCCGCGTGCAGGTGTCCTGTGCCACACGCCGAGTGCCACGCACCGTGTCCATGTACCCTGTGACATGTACCGTGTCACGTCCCACGTGCTGTGCGTCCCGTGCCACGCTGCGTGCTGTGTGCCACATGCCATGCACCACGTGCTGCGTGTCATGCGCTGTGTGCCATGTCCCACGTGTCTGTTCCATGTGCCACACGCTGTGTGCCATGTGGCATGCAGTGTGGCATGCTCTGTATGTCTGTTCTGTGTGACGTGCATTGTCATGTGCCACACGCTGGGTGCCTTGTCATGTTCCCTGTGCCATGTGCCATTTGTCATGTACCATTTGTCATGTGCCACGTTCCATGTGCCATGTTCTGTGTGCCCTGTGCCACGTGCCATATGCCGTGCATCGTGCTGTGCCACGTGCCATGTGCCGGGCACTGTGCCATGCTGCTGCCACATGCTGTGTGCTGATGCTGCCAGCGTGGTGCCAGCAGATGCTCCTGGCAAGGTGACATTCCCAGGGACAGGGTGTCCCCAAGGCCACCACGGGGACTGAAACTGGGGCCTGGCACAGCCTCATGGGGCAGGGGCCACCTGAGAGCTGCCATGCAGGTGGCACCAAGCTGGGCTCTGGGATGCTGCCATCTCCCCGGGTGCAGGCACAGGTGCCAGGCTGTCCCCATGCAGGTGTCACTCACCGGGACAGCTCTGCTGGCCCTTGGGCACTGCTGGCAGCACAAGGCACAGGCAGGGGCACAGTCCCTGCACCCCCATTCAGCACCTATTTATAGCTCCTGATTCATCTCCCGTAAGGCGGGATCATGGATGTTGCCGTGGAAACCCAAACCAGCCTGGGAGGCTGCAGCAGGGGCCAGTCCTGGTGCGGGCAGGAGCTGCCCTGGCACCCCAATCCATGGAGACAGATGGGGACCCCAGGGTGGGTGCAGAGGAACCCCACGGGGCTGGGAGTGTCCAGAGACACCACGCTGGGCTGTCCCCATCGGCAGTGCGGAGGGGCTGGCAGAGGTGGCAGAGGGGGCAGGAGTGGCAGGACACCGGTGCCGCTGTCCCACAGTCCCACAGACCCCCAAGGAGGGCCTCACCACCTTCCCCCTCTCAGCCAGCCCTGGCCAGGGGTCCTGGGGGTGCCAGGGCCAAGCCCCCACCCTGCTCACCCTGCAGGGGCAGGGTCACGGAGCCAGTTAATTATTGACTGAGCCTCTGCTTCCCGAGTGGCTCCACAGAGCAATTCCTTGGAGCGTGGCAGGAGAGGGGCTGGGGGCTCAGGGTGCTGCCTGCCCGGGAGACCCCAGGGTGCTGGGGGGGGGCAAAACAAGCCCCTCAGTGCAAAAACCCCAGGAGGGGAGATGGGCAGAGGGAGCATCCAACCAGGGTAGTCGGGGCTGGGGGCACTGGAAGGGGATCCCCCAGGAGGGAGACCCCAGGGGTGGAGGGCCCTGGGTTCTGCTGAAGGAGCCAGCTCTGTGCCACGAGCTCTGCTGGCAAGCCCTGTTGCCATGCTGTCACCCCGCCTGGAGCCTGGCACCCTGCCACGGCCATGCTGCCCACCCGGTCATTGCCCCCGGCTGTTGATAAGGTGCTCAGGGATGGGTCCCCACCCAGACGCGTCCTTAATAACAGCAGCTCTTCCCGCTGCCGGCGCCACTTCCCGCCTCACACCCGTAGGAAGAGCTGCCTGCCTGGGAACAGCAATAAATATTTATTCCCGTAGGGTGGGACGGGCGGAAAGGAGGGTCACGGCCACGCGCCCCTGACCGGGGGAGCAAGGCCAGGGGGACGGCCACAATGCATGGCCGGAAAAGTTCCCCGTCCCCAGGGAGGTGGGATGGTGCCATGGCCCTCCACCAGACTCCCAGCCCCATGGGAACCCCTGGTGCCGGGGTGACATAGGGGGTGTTTTATGGGGTGCCTGAGGGGGCCCGTGCAGGTGCCCCCACTGCGATGGTTCTCAGCGGTGGGGGCTCAGTGTCCCCCCCAAACCCCAGCTCCTTCAAGCCATGGGCCATTGCGAGGGCAGCTCCACGTCACCCATCTCCTCCTGGTAGCGACGGTTGAAGAGGGCATTTTGCTCGGGGGAGAAGTGGCTGCGCCAGTCCCCCACCACCCCTGTGGGACAGAGGGGACGAGGAGTCAGGGATGCTGCACCCACACCCCCCGGTGCCCCCCAGCCCAATTCCCCCTGACCTTTGCGCATGAAGCGGCCCTGGCTGTGGTCCATGATCTCATTGGGGATGAGGGAGTAGTTGGCCATGGCGTTGTCCCGCATGGCGGAGAAGCTGCAGTGCTGCTCCAGGGCTGCCAGCGTCCCCGGTGCCAGCGGGCACCCCAGGAAGGTGCTGAGGCGCTGCGCTGTGCCACGCAGGTCCTGAGGCAGGAGCACGGTCAGCACTGGGTACCAGCAGGGACGGGGACAGGGATGGGGACACAGCAGGGCTCACCTGGTGCAGCTCCTCGTAGGTGACGTAGAGGATGTCCAGGAGGTGCCGCTGGCCCAGCCAGCCTTTGACGTGGTCAAACCAGGAGCCGTAGTGCACTGCGGGGAGGTGGGGGGTGATGGGGGGCCCTGAGGCTGAGTGCCCCCCCCAGAGACCTCCCCAGCCCTTACCTGTGCCTTCGAGGAACTGCGTCAGGAAGGCATTGAAGGAGCTGGGGTCGGGCAGGAACTTGGCCAGGTGGTGGAAGTGGTAGAAGGAGACGGCAACGTCTTTGGGGTTCCTGGCCACGTAGATCACCTGGGGGGACACAGTATCACCCCCACGGCTGAGGGGATTCCGCTGCGCCCTGCTCAGAAAGCCCCTGGCATTTCCCCGGCTGTGGGAAGCTCCGTGGGTGTGGGATGTCCCTGCAGGGACCCCCCAGACCACTGGGGACCCCTCACACCTTGGCCTTGCTCACCTTGGCCTTGCTGCACTGCAGGGCGGGGGCCAGGACGTGGGCGGGCAGGTGGGTGGTGAGGAGCCGGGGGGTCTCAGTGTCCTGCAGAGCCTGCCGGCAGTAGATCTGCTCCAGCCAGGGTGCCCGCTCCCAGTTGGGAATGGTCTTGGCTGGGCGGGCGTCTCCAAGGCTGAACAGCAGTGTCAGGATCTCCTGCATCCAGGTGGTGCCTGCAGAGGTGGGTGTCAGGGCAGGGCACAGCGCACCACGGGGCACGGCACCATGGCATGGCACGGCATGACACTATGGCACAGCATGGAATGGCACTGCACTGGCACAGGCAGCACAGATAGGCACGGCATAACACTATGGCACAGCATGGAATGGCACTGCACTGGCACAGGCAGCACAGATAGGCACAGCAAGGCACGGCTCAGCCTGTCCTGTCCCATCCCAGCCTGTCCCGTCCCAGCCTCTGGGCTGGCAGTGCCGTGTCCTCCCCCCCGAGCCCCCAGGGACACCAGTCTAGGGCTGGGGACAGTATGGCAGCAGCACAGGGGCTCAGCGGGCAGCAGCTCCTGGCCAGGGGTCCCCGTGCTGTGCCAGAGAATGGCCGCGGGGACCAGGTCCGGGTGTCCCCAAGCCCGGCCATCTCCCAGTCCCGCTGGCAGCTCCGGAAAAGCCCCCCCGCACCCCCTCCAGCCCGGGGTCCCAGCCCTGTCCTATCGCGTCCCCTCGTTGTCCCCGCGTCCCCCCAGCCCCTCACCCGATTTGGGGTAGGTGGCGATGAGCACATCGGTGGGGCGGAAGGTGAAGGCGGCGGCGAAGCTGAGGGACTCCTGGGTGTGGAGGTGGCCGGGCAGGGCGATGCCCGCAAAGGTCTCGGTCACCTCCATGCGCTCCATGGCCCGGCCGGGCGGGACGCGCCGGGAGCCGCTTAAATAGCGCCGAAAGAGGAAGCGGCCCCGGCGGGCGGGGGGCCGGAACCCCCCGGCACATTCCTGCCGGGGAGCCGGGAATCCGGCCGCGCTGGGGCCAGCGCCGGGAGAGCGCTGCTGGCAGGGGCTGGAGACACCCGGGATGGGGTGGAAGGGGATGGGTGGGATGGGAGTCCTGCCTTCCCAGACCCACCGCCGCAGCCAGGAGAAACGTGGGGGCTGCGCCACCTCGGGAAGGGGGCCGGGAAGCCCGGGGGATGCCAGCCCCACACCGTCCCCACCCCGAGCTCCCCGTGGCTGGCGCCGGCGGAGAGGGTTCCCGTCCCAGCACACCCCAGGGATGAGGTGTCTGCTTGGACCGGCCATCTCCACGTGGCTCCATGCCATTCCCAGAAGCCCTACCAAGGCCTCTTGCTGGGAAGGACACCACAGCTGAAGCCAGCAGGGATGTGCAGCATCCGCAGGATAACGGTGCCTCAGTTTCCCCTCGGGACGCTGCAGCGGGACAGGAGTGCGGGGGGTCCAAGCACACATGGAGGACCAGCAGCAGCCCCACACCACGGCCGTGCCACCCCGGCTGCTTCCCCCCGGGCATGTGGCGGCTCCAGCGCCATGGTGGGGGGTGGCTCTGGGGTGGCTGGAGCCCATCCCAGCCCCGTCACTGCACGCAAGCCGGAAAACTTAATTCACAGCCATTGCAGGCAGGGACTGCCCAAGTGTTCCGGGGCCAGGGTGAGCGGGGCCAGGGGTATTGGGGGTGCCGGGGATGCTGGGGGTGCCAGTGCTGAACTGGGGGTGCCGATGGATGCCGGTGCCGGGTAGGCTAAGGCGGGGATGGGACTGGCACTTTTCCCAACCAAGAAAAATCTGGGCTTCATTACACGGATTGGGAGCGTCACCGCGGCTCGGAGGAGAGGCCTTGGCATGACACAGCCACCAGGGCTGGGCTGGGGGAGGCTGTGGCCGTGGAGCCCTGGCACTGCCAAGCGGGCACAGGGCACCCAGGGAGGGGTAACACTGCGCTCCTGGTTATTCATTGACGGCGGGAGGGGACGGAGGAACGCGGGGCAGCCATCCCAGTGCATGTGCTCACACGGTGGTGGCAGGTCCCCCCTTGTCCCCAGCAGCACCCAGCGGGAGAAGATGCCAGGCAGGAGTGTGTGGGTGCTGGTGCTGGTGCTGGCACTGGCACTGCCCAGCACTGGACAGCAGCACCTTGAGGAGGCCGAGCGCATCATGACCACCACGCCAGTCATCGACGGGTGAGCAAAGGTCACCTGGCCCTGCAGCATGCCCGGCTGCTCGGTCTCTGTGGGAAAATCCCAGCTGGGAAACCCTGCTGGGGCAGCCCGATGGGGGAACCCCGGGCCGGGCACCCCAGGGCTGTGCGGGAACAGGGAACAACTTTCCCAGGGGATCCCCATGCCAGGCACCCCAGGGCTGTGTGGGGACAGGGGACAGCTTTCCCGGGGATCCCATGGGACCGTCCATGCAGCCGAGGGGATCCCCGGCGGCGCAGCCCAGCGGGATTGAGCAGGGTACCGGGAAGCCGGGGTTAGGCTGCCCTGGGGGAAGTCCCTGCTCAGTCCTGAGGGATGTCCCTGCTCTCTTCTCGGGACCCTCAGGAGGCTCCGGTCCCCTGCAGCGTTCCCTCRTGGATCAGTGCTGTGCCACGGCAGCCACTGGAACAAGGAGAGGGGCAGGGGGAGCCGGGGGATGTGGGACTGTGACGCAGGAGCAGGAAGCGGCACCCAACCCAGACCCTGCCACTTCCCCAGTGGCACCGGTGGGTGTGGGATGTGGGTGGCAGGACGTCTCTGCGGTGACATCCCTGTCAAAGGGATGTCGGGATGGCTCCCCTGCGTGTGAGGGCTTATGATGGGTTGGAAAAGTGCATGGGAGGGTCCTCCAGGGACCTCCACATGGCACTGCCCCTGGGAGTGCCCTGTCTCCAGTTCCTGGCTGGAACTGTTTGGGTGGCTTTTGGCTGAGAGGACAGGTGGGTGGACAGATGGACTGATGGTGAGATGGAGGATGGATGATGGATAATAAACAGGTGGGTGGGTGGATGGATGGATGCATGGATGCATGGATGCATGATGGATGGAATGACAGCCAGATGAGGAGACTGTGTGTGCAGCGAGCCAGGGGGTGGGCAGCCTGAGGACGAGYGGGCAGAGGGTCAGGCCACTCCTCAGTGCCCATCCTGTCCCTGGCCAGGCACAACGACCTGCCCTGGCAGCTCCTCCGGAGGTTCAACAACCAGCTGAGGCTGCCAGCAGCCAACCTGACGCTGCTGAACGACACCCACACCAACATCCCCAAACTGCGCCACGGGCACGTGGGCGGGCAGGTGGGAGCACCGGGGCGGGCACTGGGGTGGACTCTGGGGTGGGCAGTGGGGCAGGCAGTGGGGTGGGCAGTGCCTGTGCTGCCATGCTGAYGGAGTGCCCGTGGCAGTTCTGGTCTGTGTACGTGCCCTGCGAGACGCAGAACAAGGACGCGGTGAAGCGCACGCTGGAGCAGATGGACGTGGTGCAGCGCATGTGCGACCTGTACCCCGACACCTTCGCCTGCGTCACCGACAGCGATGGTGAGCGGGCACAGGGACAGCACCATGGGGTGCTGACGGGCCGTGCCCACCCCAGCTGATGCCCCTGCCCTCCCTCAGGTGTCCGGGAGGCGTTCCAGAACGGGAAGGTGGCCAGCCTCATCGGGGTGGAGGGCGGCCACTCCATCGACAGCAGCCTGGGCGTCCTGCGCACCCTCTACCGCCTGGGCGCCCGCTACATGACCCTCACCCACAGCTGCAACACCCCCTGGTAGGACCCCCAGGGGCGACAGAGAGGTGTGGCAGGGCCGGCATGGGGGGATGTGGTCAGAGGTGTGGCCAGTCTGATGCTCTCCCTTGCTCTGCAGGGCTGACAACTGGCTGGTGGACACCGAGGAAGAAAATCCTGTGCACCACGGCCTCTCACCCTTTGGGAAGGTGAGGAATAGCATCAGCTGTGGTGTCCAGGAGCAGTGGCATCGGAGGAATGTGGTACTGGCACCCACTGGCCCCATGCTGGATGATTTGCCCTGGCTGTAGTGTTTCATCCATCCATCCATCCATCCATCCATCCATCCATCCATCCATCCATCCATCCATCCATCCATCCATCCACCCACCAGTCCATCTGCCCATCCCTCTGTCCCATCAGCCAAAAACCACCCAAGCAGCTCCAGACATCCCCACAGGGGACCCCTCAGAGGACCCTCCCATACACCCCTCAGCCCCCCAAGCCCATCCCTGTCCCCTGTCCCTGTAGAGGGTGGTGGAGGAGATGAACCGCCTGGGCATGATTGTGGACCTGGCCCATGTCTCGGTGGACACGATGAAGGTTGTGCTGAACATCTCCAAAGCTCCCGTCATCTTCAGCCACTCGTCTGCCTACAGCATCTGCCCGCACCGCCGCAATGTGCCCGACGACGTGCTGCGGCTGGTGGTGAGTGTGGGGGCACGGCCGGGGCAGGGACAGTGGGGGGGTGCTGGGGGGCTGGGGGCTCAGGGCTGTTCCCCCCAGAACTCCACAGGCAGCCTGGTGATGGTCAACTTCTACAATGCCTACGTGACCTGCAGTGACAAAGCCACGCTGTCCGACGTTGCAGGTGAGCAGGTGCCCAGGTGGGTGGGGGGTGGCAGCGACCCCCCYGCCCTGCTCACCCCGGTCCCCCCCCACAGACCACATGGACTATGTGAAGAAGGTGGCCGGTGCCCAGGCCGTCGGCTTTGGCGGGGACTACGACGGGGTCTCAGGGTAAAGGGGGCGATGGGATGGGATGGGATGGGGCAGCGTGTCCCCACCATGGGGACTTCCTGAGGGGCAGGGGCATCCCCCCCGTGCCCTGTGTGGGCAGCTGGGGGTGCTGGGGGTAGCCCAGCTGTGAGCTGCGGGGTGGCACAGGGTCCCCACTGGCCTGGAGGATGTCTCCAAGTATCCTGCGCTRGTGGCCGAGCTGCTGGCGAGAAACTGGACAGAGGCAGAGGTGAAGGGGGCCCTGGCTGAGAACCTGCTCCGGGTCTTCAGCAAAGTGGAGGAGGTGAGTGGGGCTTGGGAAGCACCAGGCACAGGGCTGTACAGGGCAAGGGGCACTTCGGCCATGGGGACACAAGTGGCACAGGGAGCATCAGGAATGGGGATGTATGGAACATGGGGACATGTGGCATGGGGAGACTTGGGGCAGCAGACACGGGTCAAACATCAGGGCATGTGGCACTCAGGAATTTATGGGGACATGGGGTGGCACAGGGACTCACGGGGCACCAGGACATCCGTGGGATGGTGTAGGGTGGCACAGGGAAGTGAGGGGTGGCAGGGGCTCTGTGGGGACGGGCACTGCCCCTCACAGCAGGAGCCCACCGTGTCCCCACGGCAGGTGAAGAGGAGCCTGCAGGGCACAGCTGCCTACGAGATCCCCATCGCCTTCGAGGAGCTGGAGGGGACGTGCAGAACCAGCTACGGGTACCCCAAAGGCGCCGGCACCGCCCGGGCCCCGCCGGCAGCCCTGGCGCTGGTCCTGGCCCTGCTCCTCTCCGTGCTCTGTTAACACYCGGCTGCCACCGCGGCCCCGGCACCGTGCCCGGGGGCTGCCGGGCGGGCACGACCCCGCGCCCCTTTCTGCCGGACCTGCCGGCAAAATAAAACCGTGGCTCGAGCAGTGCCGGCAGCGAGTGTCCGCGTGGGACCCTGCGGGACCCTCCCCAGCGCCCATCGGCTCCTGGCTGGAGGTGTTGGGCCACCCCGGCGTGCCCCCGGCCAGCCCGGCACGTCACCAGCGGGGCAGAGCAGCCGGGGCCCGGCGGAGCCCAGCCCGGCGCACTGGGAAGCTGCAACCGCACCGGGAGTGACACATCCTGGCAACACCTGGCCGGGGCGGCTGCAGCGCTGCCTCCGCAGGATGCTTCCATTAATCATTAGCTAATTAATTGGCTACTTAATTATCTCCTTAGCAATTTCCTCTCGCATTCAGGAACAGCCTGTCTTCGGAGCGGAGGCGGGAGAACAGGCAGGAGAAGGAGAGCCATCTTCCTGTGGCATTCGGGATTTGGCTGAGGCACGGGGCCTGTCTGCCAGCCCGGCACGGGGAAGGGATGGGRACAGGGAGGGGATGGGAACAGGGAAGGCTGCACCCTCAGCCCCGTCCCTGGCAGTGAGGCTGCTGTGGGCCGGTGCTCATRGCAGGATGGGTGCGGTGACAAACCCGGGGTCTCCCCTCGGGGGGCCCAGCTTGTCCCCACGAGGGCTGGGGAACGGTGCAGGGAGCTGGGCTGGCCCAACTCCAACGGGGAGGAGAGCTGGGCTCCAGCTACTCCGAGCTCCTGCTCACCCTGGTCCCCCCRGTTCGGCCACATGAGAGGGACAGGTCCCTGCAGGAGTGGCGGCAGTGGGGGAAGGCAGTTGTCCTTGYCCTCCAGCACCCCCAGAACGGGTACCCCGAGCCACTTCCCAGCTCCTGGATGGGCAGAGGCTGTGGCAACAAGAGCAGTCCCTTCCTCCTCCTCAGCTCCCGGGCAGCCCCTTGGCACCAAGTCCTGTTGCAGGGCAGGGGACACGGTGAGACCATGGGGACCACAGACCCCATCTGCATCCACACCCCCAACACACACTGGGGTGTTTAGAGATTGTTTATTTAAACCCACAGAAGGAGATGGACACGGGTTGGGGGAAAAAGAAGGCAAATAAGACAAGCTTAAAAAAAAAATCACCACTGAAACCACAGAGAGACAGCCCGGGGAGAGGGACAGGGGGCAGGTCTGGAGCCCCCAGTCCCACGGGGACACCGCGCAGGGAGCCAGGCACAAATCTCCAGGSTCCCCCAGCTTCCCGCCCGGCCCATCGGGAGGTGGCACAAGATCCAGTGCTCTGTTGTAGACCAAAGCCRCCTCCTCCTCCTCCTCGGCGGGGAGGAAAGCTCTGTGTCACCAGCCACACGCTCCAAGGCCACTGAACTCGGGAAAAATAATCAACGCAGCGGGAAGTGTTTGTGCCGGGGAGGTGGCCCCCACGACATCCCCCAGAGGTCAAAGTTGCTCCCGGGAGACCCAAAGGAAACAGCGCTTCCTTCCGGGAGAGCTTCCAGCAATCCAGCAGCTCCGCGGTGCCGGGGATCGCGCGGGAGGGGCACAAACAGCTCCAGCCGAAGGTGACAAGGGACGAGCGGCGCGGGGGGACACGGGGAGCAGCCCCCACCCCCAGCCCGGCGCCAGCAGCGAGAGGACAGAGGATATCCAGGGACGAGGCACAGGGATCGAGATGGAGCTGCTCCCGGGATGGTTTTGCATTCCCTGTCACACCCACCCAGCAGGGGGACATTTGGGGACGTGTCTGCAGCCACCGCAGCTGCTGCAATCCGCTCCCAGTGCTGAACACCGGTCCTCGCTGGCCCAAACTGGCAGCCAGAGCCGGGATAACCATTTCCAGCTGGCAGTGCCCGGGGAATGTGTGGACTGACACGCACAGGGCTGGGCGGGGGGGTGTTCCAAAGGGCACTTCGTGGTACGGGGCTGGGGGTGTCGGCCCGGCGGGACACGGAGCAGCAAAGGGCACAGGGACAGTGACAGCRAGGGAAGGGACACCGCGGTGTCACCGCCCCTTCCTGCAAGGCACCGACCTCCCCAGATCCACAGCCGGGCACAGGGCCCTTCCCCCAGCGCTGCTGGAGACTGGGAACCCCGCGGGTTCTCCTGCTCCTCCCAAACAGCTCCCGAAGAACTCAGCCCACAGCTCAGCTCCGGGCAGGGACAGGGAACAACAGAGGAGGTGGGGAGCAGCATCCCGAGACCAGGAAAGTCCCCTTAGTGTTCCATCAGCAGCGGGATGTGGGGCTCTGCCAGGCACCACCAGCAGCACCCCCCGAACTAAGCCCCCCCACAATCCAGCAAAGCGTTCCCGCCGGGATTGCCGCCTGCTTGGGGAAGGGCTGTCACCCCCAGAGACGAGTCCCGAGGCAGGGGGGGCTGGGGATGTGCTGCAGGGGGGCGGCAGGGCCGGGGCTGCGGGAGGGGGTCCCGGCTCCTCCGCCCGCGGCCGCTCCACCGGTGCCRTCCACGGGGCCTCGAGAGAGCTCAGTTCCGCAGGGCAGCCAACCTGGAGGGGAGAGCGGGAGAAGGGAGCGAGGTCAGGGCAGCAGGAACAGCCACAGCTCGGGAGCAGCTGCAGCCAGCATGTCCAGGGAACTCCTCTGCCAGGGAACCTCCCCGAAATCCTACCCCGGAGCCGCAGCCGCGGCGGCTGAAGGCGAACTCACACAGCTGAGGTGCTGTGGAGAACAGCTTCCCAACTCCTCCTCTCTTCTGGTCCCTCTCCCTGGGCTGTCCCCACTCCTTGTCCCTCTCCCCAGGCTGTCCCCATGCCACAGCCTCGGGGCTGTCCCTACATGGCCCCGTGGTGGCTGTGTGGGAGCAGGGGCGGTTCCAGGCACCCCAGCTGTTCCGGAGCTGTTGGCAGGGCAGTGCCAGGTGCTCCCTGAGTGGAGCAGCTGCACGAGGGCGAGTGTGGGGCTGGGGGGCCTGTCCTGCCCTTGCCCAGTACCAGACCCACCCCCTCCCAAGGCCCAAAGTGGCCCCACAGTCTTGGGGACTTGCCCAAACACAACAGAGGGGGCTCATCCCCCTGAGCTCCCCAAGAAGGGCTAACTCCTTCCCTTCACGCCAGTGAGGGAAGCACTGGAACTATCCAGGAATTGGGAGAGAACCAACCTCCGGGACAGCTGGTCCTCCTGGGAGCGGACGGAGCTCTCCCCCACAGCTGAGGCCCCCTCGGGCAGCTGGCTGAGCTGGTCCATGATCTCCAGCCCGTTCTCCTCGGCGATCTGGACGATCAGGCTGTCCACCTGCTCCTGCGGCGTGCTCAGCGTGGTGGCCGAGCTCATGGAGTCCTCCATGACCTGGGACAGACACAGCCCTGTCACCCTGCCCGGCCCAGAGAGCCGGCAGGGATCCCGCCCTCGTCCCGCCCTCTCTCTCCCAGACGCCCGGCACTCACCGACGTGTGAACATCCAAATTCTGCACTTGCTGCTCGAATTTATCCATCACTGCCGACACCTTCTGCAGGTCCATGGAGCTCAGGGCCTTGTCYAGGGCCTTGGTCACCTGCGCCATGTTTTTCGTCACCTGCAAGAGGAGATTCCTTCAGGAATGCTCTGGGGGTTACAGGTGAATCCAGGTGCTGCCGTGACGCCACCCCAGGTAGGATGAACCTGTCTGAGACCACCAGGAGCCTTGATGGGGTCGTTCTGGGGGACGGGGGAGCCTGTGGTGCTTGGAGGCAGTGAGAGGGGAAGCTTCGCGTGGGGATGGAGCTCCCAAAGCCCCGCTGGAGGCTCTTACCCCCTTCATGGTGACGGCTGTCTGCACCTTGGAGGCCACGGCATCCACCCGGGACGCCATCCGGAGCCAGTTGAGCCCCTCGTTCTTCTTGCGGATGGCATTCTCGGCATAAACCCGGGCACACTCCACGTTCTTCTGCTGCAGGGCCTGGCACACGGAGAATCCATGCTCAGAGAACCCCCCATGGGTTCAGACCAGCCCACGCTGGACCTGCTGGATGGGTTCCCAGCAGGAAACAGCTCTCCCATGACCCCAGAGCTGGGAATGCCCCAGAGTAGGAATAAAACCCCCCTTGTGCCACTGGATGTGCCACGTTCCCCCGGCAGATCCAGGAGTGGAGGCTGGGCAGGGGATCTGCCCTTTTCCCACTCCCACATGGTGGAAGGAGGGAATTCCAGCTGCCCACACAGTGCTGAGCACCGGCAGGAGGAGCCCCACCCACCTTTTTGACTTTGGCTTGCTCGGCCTTGGAGTCCTTCTCGGCTTTCTTGGAGAGTTTCTCCAGCTGCTTCGCTGTGAACTGCGGAGAAGAGTGGGACAGCACCGGGATACAGTGGGGCAGGGCCAGGGCCAGAGCCATGGAATGGTTTGGGTTGGTTTGGAAGGGATCTTAAAGCCCATCCCATCCCACCCCTGCCATGGGCAGGGACACCTTCCACTGTCCCAGGTTGCTCCCAGCCCCATCCAGCCTGGCCTTGGACACTTCCAGGGATCCAGGGGCAGCCACAGCTTCTCTGGGCACCCTGTGCCAGGGCCTCACCACCCTCACAGAGATTTCCTTCCCAGTATCCCAAACCAACGCCGCCCTCTGGCAGTGGGAAGCTGTTCCCCTTTGTGCCACCGTGCCAGTGCCACCTGTCCCACCCCACCTCTCGCTAGCCACGGCTGCCCGACCCCCTGCCCGCGGCACCTCCGGTCACCCCCGCAGCCCGGGGCCTCCTCCTGTGACGGTCCCGCCGCAGGAGAAGCCCCGGTGAGGCCGAGCCGGCGGGCGGAACCGGCACCGGGACTCTCCCGGGACCAGCGATACGGGGCGGAAAGGAGGGGGAAAGGCCTCCGCTGCCCTCACCTTCAGCTGGAAGAGCGTGTCTGGAAAGGAAGGAAAGCACAGTCTCAGCGACACGACCGGGACCGGGATCGGGTGACCGGAGATCCCGCCCACACGTTCCGACCACCGGTCCCGGCTCCGACCCCCCAGCCCCACCCCTCAGGACCCGGCCCAGCCCCACCRGGAGGCCTCGGTACCGCCCAGCCCCCCCGTACCGTCCATCCTGCCCGCCGCCGCTTCCGGGTTCTGCTGCCGCTTCCGGGTGCGCCGCCGCCGCTTCCGGGGTGCGCGCGCTGAGTCTCGCGCGAGACTCGCGGCCGGGGCGGGGAGGTCACGTGGGCAGCGGGAAGGCCTCGGGGGGCGTCGGAAGCGAAGGGGCGGGGCCACACGGCGGAGATGGGGCGGGGCTGGGGCGGGCCGCGAGGGGGCGGGGCCAAGCGGGGGCGGGGCTGTAGCGGAATAAGGGCCCTATTGGTCCCTCTCTAGCAACGGTTGCCAGGGGCTTAATGCGTGTGGGCGGGGCCCGAGGGCGGGCGGAGCCGGCGGGGGGATAATACTGCGCGTGCGCAGGGCGGACCTCGCCATCGCGGACATGGCAGCGGCTGAGGCGGCAGCGACCGAAGCAGGATCGGGACCTGCACCGGGACCGGCACCGGCCGAACCAGAGCTGGAGCCCCTGCGGCTGCGGAGACTGCGGGGCGACGGCTTCTTCGAGGTGCCGGCAGCCGATCGGGTGAGTGCAGCGGGTCYCCGGGGGTGTGAGAGGGCTTGGGGCCGGCGGGGGGGTTATCCGGTGAGGAACCCTCGAGGCAGCACCGCCTGGATGCGGCTTTTTGTTTTCAGCTCGGACGGTGCCGCAGCGTGAAGGAGTTTGAGAAGCTGAACCGGATCGGAGAGGGCACGTACGGCATCGTGTGTGAGTGCGGGCAGTGCCTCCCGGGCGGGAGCGGCTCCCGGTGCGCTGCGGCCGGGCGGGACCGGGAAGGGACCCCGAAGTTAATTCCGTTCCCCCCCTTGCCATAGGTAGGGACGCCTTCCACTAGACCACGTTGCTCCAAGCCCCGTCCAACCTGGCCTTGGACGCTTACAGGCATGGGGCAGCCACAGCTTCKCTGGGCACCCTGTGCCAGGGCCTCACTGCTCTCACAGGGGAGGATTCCTTACGGATATCCCATCTAACCCTGCCCTCTGGCAGTGGGAAGCCATTCCCCCGTGTAGAATCCCAGCACGGTTTGGGTCGGGAGGGGCCTGAAGCTCACCCAGTTCCACCCCTGCGGCTGGGCTGGGGRGGCCGAGGTGGGGTCGGGACAAACCCAGGTGTGTGTGTGGTGCCAATGTGGCCTGTGCTGCCCCCAGACCGTGCCCGGGACACGCTGACGGATGAGACAGTGGCACTGAAGAAGGTGCGGATGGACAACGAGAAAGATGGTAATGGAGGTGGGGGGGGAACGGCGGCTGCTCTGTCCTGGCTCTGGCTCCAGGCCGTTCTTACAGCACGGCTGTTCCTCCCTCCCCCAGGAATGCCCATCAGCAGCCTGCGGGAGATCACCCTGCTCCTGCAGCTCCAGCACCCCAACATTGTGGAACTGAAGGAGGTGGTTGTGGGAAACCACCTGGAAAGGTGAGAGTCCCCTGTGTGTCCTCCCTCTACCTTCCAGACCCTCCTTGGAGCCCTGAGCCACCTCAGCAGACAAATCTGTCCTGGCAGAGGCTCTGACCTTGTCTTGTCTCCAACAGTATTTTCCTGGTGATGGGATACTGCGAGCAGGACCTGGCCAGTCTCCTGGAGAATATGCAAACGCCCTTCTCGGAGGCTCAGGTATGGGGTGTGGCAGGATTTGGGTTCAGCACCCCTGAGAGRGTGCTGCTATTCCTGCCAAAACATGTGGGCACCGTGAGGGGCTCCCTAGACCTTGAGCTGGGGGATGCCAGGGATTCTGATGGAGCCTGATTTGCTGACTCTCAGTGAACTCTCCAGGGACTTTCCAGGCTGGCTTTGGGGCTGGAGCAAACTGTCAGGGAAACAGAGCTGGGAGAAAATGCTCACCCAGAACCCCCTGGGAGGACACAGGGGTGGAGGGACTGTAGGATGACACCTCAGTGGGTTTGCCCTGCGGGGGTTTGTCCAGCCAGTGCTGCTCCCGCAGAGGTCACAGCTCCTGTCCTCTGTCCCCAGGTGAAGTGCATCATCCTGCARGTGCTCAAGGGCCTGCAGTACCTCCATGAGAACTACATCATCCACAGGTGGGAGCGGCAGGATGGAGCTGGGGGGACAAAGGGGTGTCTGGGGACACCTCCCACGTCCTGGGAGCAAGTGGCATCATCAGGAGCAGCTCCGGGTGGGGGTTTGGTGCCCATCAGTGTGGGAGCACCAGCAGCGTAGGGAGGCCATGCATGGAATGGTGGGACTGGCTTCTCCTTGYGGTTTCTGACCTCCAACTGCTCCATTTCCCACAGGGACCTGAAGGTTTCCAACCTGCTGATGACTGACAAAGGCTGTGTGAAGATAGGTGAGTCCTGGCACCTGCCTCCGGCTCCAGCCATGCCCAGAGCTCAGAGCTGGGCTCCCTCCTGACTGTGACTCTCTGTTGCAGCTGATTTTGGCCTGGCACGCACCTACGGGATGCCCCCCAAGCCCATGACCCCCAAGGTGGTGACTCTGTGGTGAGTGGCTGGTGCTGGGATGGGTCCTCCCAGTGGGACGGGCTCGTGCCGGCTCTGCCACTAAGTGTCCCCTGTGCAGGTACCGCGCGCCGGAGCTGCTGCTGGGGATGACAACCCAGACCACCAGTATAGACATGTGGTAAGGGGGGTGCTGAGGCTGCCTGGGTGGGGCTGGGGGGCAGCAAACTGCGGGGGGTCACTGAAGAGGCTCCTGTGCTCTGCAGGGCTGCTGGCTGCATCCTGGCCGAGCTGCTGGCACACAAACCGCTGCTGCCGGGCACCTCCGAGATCCACCAGATCGACCTCATCGTGCAGCTCTTGGGGACACCCAACGAGAACATCTGGCCGGTGAGAACTCCCTGCCCATCTTCCCTGTCCTGTCTCCCTGGCTGCTCCCCTGGCCCCTCCTCACACGCCGTTCTCCCCAGGGGTTCTCCAAGCTGCCGCTGGCCACCCAGTACACCCTGCGCAAACAGCCCTACAACAACCTGAAGCACAGGTTCCCCTGGCTCTCAGAGGCTGGGCTGCGACTGCTCAACTTCCTCTTCATGTATGACCCCAAGAAAAGGTAAGAGCCAGGCAGGGATGCAGGGTGGGTAAGGCAGGGAACCTGCCCCATGCTGTCCCCCAGGCTGGGGTAGTCCCTGCCACTTGCCCTTGTTGCCCCCCACAGGGCCACAGCCAAGGACTGCCTGGAGAGCTCCTACTTCAAGGAGAAGCCCTTGCGTAAGTATCCCCCATCCTGGGGCAGGGCAGGACTGGGAGGCTTTGGGCCCTGCTGACCCCTCTCTGTGCCCCACAGCCTGTGAGCCGGAGCTGATGCCCACCTTCCCACACCACCGGAACAAGCGGGCGGCCAGCACGGGGATGGAGAGCCAGGCCAAGCGCAGCAAGCCCTGAGCTGTCCCATGGGAACAGGCACGATGTGTCCTGGCTGAGGTGGATTCCCTCAGCCCAACAGTCCCAGTGCCACGGGCTCCATCCGTTCCCAGGACGGCTCCCAAATCCATCTCCCCGTGCGGGACGGGGCAGGCTCCAGTCTGGGACTGGGCGAGTGTGGCCCCAGGGCCAGGAAAGAGGAGAGATGGTGCCTGGGGATGCCCAGGCTCGGCAGGGTCGGTCCTGTCCCATGGGGGTCGTGGCTTGTGCTGTCTGTCGGGGGGAACCCCAACTTTGCCATCAATAAAAGCATCTGGCAGTGGCAACAGTGAGAGTGACCTCATCCTTTGGTGCCAGCAGGGTTGGGAGAAGCTGTGGCTCTGCTCTCCTTCTCCTGTGTCACACATTCCTCCCTGGGAACAAGGATACCTCCATGACAGCCTTTAAAGGTTCTGCCCACCTTTAAGTGGATCCCGGCCCCCACTCTCTTGGGAGGCAGGAGTTGCTCCTGGAGGGTGATGTGCTGTCAGGTATCACTGCAGCCCCTGCCCCTGGACCAGGCATCTTGGTCCCCCTCACCAGGACAAAACAGCCCATGCTGAGGCAGCACTTTACTGATGCACTGAATAATTTACAGCAGCAGTGCCTGGGCTGGAGCAGGGCCCAGGCACCGCTGTCTCGGGGGCTGATGAGTCCAGTGTCCTTGTGGCAAGCAGTGGCCATGCCCATCCCTTCCTGGCAGGCAGGCAGCAGCTGTGTTAGGAGCGGGGTGCAGAGCCCTCAGCCAGCAGCATGTCCAGCTCTGTGCGCTGCAGCCAGAGCCGCTGCTGCCGCTCCCCACGCAGCTCCTGGCCGCGGTGCCGGCTGCGGCAGGCACGGCCCGTGGCACAGCTGCCGGCGTGCAGCTGCCGGCAGGTGCTGCAGCAGTATGAGGGCAGCATGCCCTGGTGCAGGCATGAGTGCAGCTGGTAGCAGGGCAGCTCTGGGTTGTCCTGTGGGGAATCCCGGTGCTCCCCCAGCACCTGTGGACTTCTGCCGGTCCCCACCAGCTCCTGCTCTGGGAAGAGGCGAGAGGAGGCGTCTTGATCAGCACTGCCCACGGGCTCCGGCCCAAGCGCACCATCGCAGCGTCCCCAGCCCCTCTTGGGCACATCCTGAGGGTCCCTCCACAGCACTGGGGGGGCTGTGTCCTTGTCCCCTGTGTCCTCAGGGCTGGCTGGCATCTCCTGATAGAGATCTACGCCGTCGCCACAGTCGGCAGCTGCCCCGCGCTGCATCCCCAGGTCCTGCAGCATCTCCAGGCACCCCTTGACACCCGCGGCCTGATGCCGCGCCTCCAGCAGTTCCTCGGCATGGGGCCGCCGCAGCCGCAGCGCCAGCTCTGCCAGGATCTCACACTCCAGGCGGCAGGCGAGGAAGCCAACAGCAGCAGCGATCAGCGCGGGCTCCGGGGGCAGCCGGGCCACAGCCAGGCGGTGCCGGTCCTGCCGCTCATAGCCCAGTCGGCCCAAACTCCGCACCAGGTCGGCTTCGGGGAGCGCCGGGCGCAGCACGTGCACGTAAGCACCAGAGAAGGTCTGCAAGGAGTGCGGGAGGTGTGGCTGGATGTGTCTGGGTACTCCCACGACATCCCCTTACCACCTTAGGGCCTCACCTGGATGGTGCCGAACTCCCGACGCCACGGGAAGAGGTAGAGGTTGACGGCCGCCAGCTCCAGCAGCTGGAAGGCGCCGGCCAGGCCCTGCAGCGCCAGCCCGGGGTCAGGGTGGTCCCGCAGCCCCCGGGCCAGCAGTGCCAGGGCGTCCTCCTGCAGGGCCCCCAGCAGCGCCGGCTCCCGCTGCAGACGCTGCCGCAGCTGCTCCGCCACGGCGGGGTCGGGGCAGGTCCCGGCGGGGCCGAACTCCCGCTGCAGTGAGCGGCGGTACTCCTGGTGGAATTCTTGCCGGAACTCTTGCCCGTAGTCCTGCCGGTGCTCCTGCCGCAGCGCCGAGCCTGCACACATCCTGGGGGTACAGCAGCGTGAGACCCCACCCCGGCATCCCGTCAGACCCCCAACCCTGGCACCCCCCTCCCAGACCTGTGCAGATACCCCCGCCAAAGCCTCGGCTCCGGAACTCCGCTCCCCCGAGGCCTCCCCGGCACCTCCCTGGTCCCGGTCCCCCGGCGTCACTCCCCGGCCTTGGTTCCCCCTGTTCGCCCCCCGAATCCTCCCGGTGTTCCCACCCGACCCTGGTTCCGCCCCGGTCCCGGTTTCCCCCCACCTGCCGGTCCCGGCCGCTCGCGCTCCCTTCCCGCTCCCCTTCCGCGCCCACCGGGCCGGAACGCACGTGCCGCCCGTAGCTCCGCCCCCGGGGCGGGGCCGAGCCCGCGGACAGCGCCCCCTGCAAGGCGGGAGGACCCGGRGAGGGGGCGTCAGCACCTGCCCGGGGGTGTGGGGGTCCCGCGCCGCCCCCTCCTCACTGCAGRGACTCCACGTAGGACAGGGCGCTCTGCAGGGACGTCAGGCAGTACCCCTCCTCCCCGATCAGGTACCTGTGCCCACACGCATCGCGCTGTCACCAACGGGACACCACCACGGGCACCACACCGCCACCACTGCGGCACCGCACCACCGGGACACCAATCCAGGCACCACACTAGCACCGCACCATCATGGCTGTGACACTGCCGTGACCAGGACACCAGCACAGCGACCACCCCTCAGCCCTGCGCTCCCAGGAGCTGCTCTTCCCACCCACCTCCCGCCCCGACAGCCCCATCCCGGGAAGGTGACATTGTCCTGAGCCCAGGGGTGTCCGCATGGCCCAGCACCCYGGCACGTACCCCTCATGGATGAACTCCTCCAGGGCGGTGCACTCGGAGAGCAGCTGGGGCAACCCCGTCTGCAGCACCACGTAGGACAGGATGGGCAGCAGGTCGTCTGCCCCCCTGTGACAACAGGGACTTGTCAGCCATGGTGGCCACAGGGACTGGTGCCCCAACACCGCACCGGCCACAGGAGCCCCCAGCCCCACACCTGCCCCTCACTCCCCATTCTGCTCTGTCTGGCCGAGGGACATAGTTCCCCTACTCACATGGCGGCTGTGGTGAGGCTCCGGGCGTCCCGGGTGCCGCAGTACTCCTCGGCACACTCGCAGATGCCACGCAGGGCTCGCACTGTGGCACAGGGCTCGCGTCAGGGTCACTGCCACCCCCGGACCCCCGCCCCGCGTCCCCACCGCCGCTCACCGATGCACTCCAGCTTCCTGCGCGGACACGTCTCCAGTGGGATGAGGCGCAGGTCCTGCACGGCAGAGGCGTATGGAGGACGGCCAGGGGTGGGCGGGAAGAGGCGTGAGGCTAGCCCCATGTCGGCAGGGCCGGCGTGCCGGTGCCGCTCCATGCTGCGCGCCAGGGCCGCCTCACGGGGCTGCTGCACGGTCCTGAGGGCACAGACATGACGGGGGTGTGCCAGGAAGGGGGCAGTGGGTCTCGRACCCTCCAAAGCGGGTCACGGTACCTGTAGAGGGCCAGGAGCGGGGCCCAGAGTGGAGGGAAGAAGGCCTCCTCCAGGCAGGCCAGGCACTGGTCCTTGCCGGCGGCAGTGCCGAGCCCCTCGAAGGCCAGCAGAGTCAGAGCCAGCAGCCTGTCTGGGAAGGGCGAGTCACACAGCACGCTGGGACCCCTGTCCTACCCACACTGGGACCCCCCATCCTGCCCACCCTGTGCCCCGAGTCATAACGGGGTGCAGGAGAGCCCACGGACAGCCCCCGTCCGCCCCCACTCCCTCACCAATGGCATTGTGAATGTCCCTCACGACGCCCTTCAGCAGCTCCGGCAGCGCCGTGTCCTGCCCGGGGCCGGGCGGGGTCTCTGCGGGGGCCCAGCCCTCGGGGGACGCCAGGAACCGCTCCAGGTCCTCGAAGGAGCTTTCCCGGGGGGTCTCGGGGGGCTCTGCGGGCCCCGGGGCACCGCTGTCGGCGAGGGGGGTGCTGGACTGGCTGTGCCGCAGCGYGGCCGGGCCGTGCTCGGGCACCGAGAACATGCAATGGAGGCTRCGGGACGCTCGGAGCCGGCGGCCCCCCGGCTCGGCGGGCAGCGAGGAGCCCCCCGCGTCCAGCGACAGGAAGGAGAGGCCCGAGGGGGAGGCGGGGGAAGCGTCGGCGGGGCCGCGGCTGACGGCGGGGTAGAGCCGGGCGTACACCGCGCACTGCAGCCGCCGCAGCAGCTGCGTGATGGGGTGCTCGGGGCAGCTGTGGGCAGAGGGATGGGGTGGGCAGGAGGCACCGGCAGCAGCCGCAGCCCCCTCGCTCTGGCAGGGCCGTGCCCACCCCAGCAGTACCTCAGGAGGCAGGAGAAGAGCCCTGACACCACCGAGAGATCCGCCGGGCTCCGCTTCAGCTGCGCCTTCCACTGCCTCGGCCAGTCCTGGGGAGTGTCCAGGGCTGATCATGGGGAAGGTGCAGCACCCTGCCCCCTGGCACAGCCTCCTGCCCCATGGCACAGCCTCCAGCCTGTCAGCAGCCCCTGGCACACACTCACATGGTCCTGCTCATACTCAAGGATGGCAGCGTAGAGTGCTCGCTGCTCCTGCTCCTCAGGGGTGAGGGCCACACTACTGGAGAACCTCCTGGGGACACCCCAGGCCAGTGAGGGCACTGCTGGGTGTCCCCACAGCCCAGGGTCCCTGCGGTGACACCCCCACTCACCGGTTGGCCGCCTCCTGCAGCCGCAGCCGCCGCTCCTCCATCTTGCGCTGCAGCTGGGCCAGGCACAGTTAAGGGTCTGGAGCCACCACCGTGCTCACCCACTGCCCTTCGCCCTCCTCCATCCCCTCAGCTGGGACCCCAAAGGCCTGCGTGGGGTCGGTGACACCCAGGACAGGGCAGAGGCTCTGCTGGAGCCGGCTCTTGGAGCAATCCCACTGGGAAGGATACGGTCTCCTCCCGGGCCTTGGCGATCACCAGGTTCTCCATCATCTGCCGCTGCAGGGACAGTGTCTGCAGGGCAGGAGGAGCGTTGGGAACATCCACCCACACCCCGTGGCCACCAGTGGGGAGTGGGGGATCCCCCAGGGACCCTCTCCCTGCCTGGCTGCCGGCTCCATCCGGCTCCCAGCCCCTCCCCAGCCCCCCACTTGCCAGGGATGTCTTCTGCACAGCCTGGCTTGGGTTCAGCCGTGCCACCCGCGCCTCGTAGGCCGCCTTCAGCTTCTGGTTCTGCAGAGAGGCCTCCTCCAGTGGCGTCAGCTCCCTGTAGGAAYGGCCTCAGCACCAACCACAGAGCACAGGACATGTGCCAGGACCCCAACCTGCCCTGTGACTCCCCAGGCAGGCATGGGGCCACCACCAGTCCTTGTGTCCCAGTTCTTGCCAGACCGTGTCCCAAACCCCCCAAGTTTGAACCTCCCATGTCCCAGCCCCTGTATCCCAGTCCACATCAGCCCCCCATGCTCCACCACTCTGTGTCTCAGCCCCATGTCCCAGTCCCCCTGTCCCAACTCCCATGTCCTAGCCCCCCGTACTTCCGTGCGCTCTGTGCCTCAGCGATCTGCAGCTTCTGGAAGATCTCCGGGGGCAGGAATGGCGAGAGCTTCCCCCCCTCATCTGAGCAGACCCGGCGGTGCCTGGGGAGGGGTGGAGGGCCCCCGCCCCGTTCCTGTGCAGCCGGTTTCACCTGGGCTTTCCCTGGGGAGGGGGCAGGACAGGTCGGCTGTGCCTCACCATCAGCTTGGCTCTGGGGGGGCATCCAGCTCCCCAAAACGGGACCCCCACCCCTCACTCACCCAGCACCGCTGCGATGGATTTGACCCTCTCCAGGCACTGCTCCGCCAGCTTCAGCAGTTTTGGGGTGTCAGGGGTGACCCCCTCGCTGTCCTCTGTGGGGAGGGGGTGTTGAGGGCACTGCAGGACTTCCACCGACCCCATGGTCCCGCGGGGGGGGGACAAGGGGTCCTGCCTTACCCGTCCCTGCCGCCTCCTCCTGCAGGGCCTGGGCGATGAGGGTGATGCTCTTCAGGTACTCCACGTAGGCCTCCTGCCAAAGGGGGGGCTGATCAGGGACCCCCGGGGGTGGGGGGAGCTCGGGAACCCCCAAGGCCTCGGGGGATCGCAGGTCCGGGTCCGAATGGGAGCCGGGGGGAGCCCGGGGATGCGGGGCTAGTCCGGGGGTGCTGGGTCAGACCGGGGATGTAGCTCCGGGAGTGGGGCGTGAGTCCGGGGATGCGGGGGGAGCCCCGGGATGCGGCTGAGCCCCGAGGTGCAGGATGAGACCGGCGGTGCAGCCCCGCGGCTGGGGGTGAGGCCGGGGGACGAACCCCGGCGATGCGGGGGGAGCCCAGGGATGCAGGAGAAGCCGGGGATGCAAAAGGAGCCCAGGGCTACAGGAGGAGGCCGGGGATGCAGCCTCGGGGATGGGAGTTGAGCCCGGGGGGAGCCCCGGGGGTGCAGTCCCGGGTATGCGGCTGAGCCCGGGGGTCCCTCCCCGGCCGTGCCCGCGCTCACCCTGGTCCGCCCGGCGCTGTCCATGCCCAGGGCGCCGCTCGCCGCCCTCATGGCTCCCTGCAGCCCGCGGCCCCCCCGGCCCGGCGCGGGCCCCTCGCCGGCCCCCGGCGCGGCCATGGCCGCGGGGCCGCCCGGAACGGCGCGCTGGGGCCGCGGGCCCGCCCGGAGCGCGGCGGGATGGACCGGGCGCGGCGGGTCCCCCCGGCCGGCGGGGGCGCTGCGGGCGGGCGGAGCCGCCGGGCCCGGCGGGGACGATGAAGCGCGATCGGCGCGGGCGGTTCCTGGCGGCCCCGGGCGGCCCCCGGGCCCCCCCCGCGCCCCGCCGGACCCCCGGCACGGCCGCCCGCGGCACCGAGCCCGCCGAGCCCCCCGCGGCCGCCGCCTGCGCACCGGAGGCAGGTGAGGCCCGAGCGCGGGGACCGGGGCGGGGGGAGCGGGGGCACGGCCGGAGCCGCTTCCCCGAGGCCCGAGACACTGCGGGGCCGCCGGCGGGACCGGCCGCCACCGGGGCGGGCTGCGAGGACCGGGTACGGGCGAGCCCTCGGTGTGGCGGGGTTCCCTCCGCACTGCCGGGGTCAGACCCCCCGTCCCGGGGCTCGGTGCCGAGCGGGCGGCAGGTCAGAATTGGCCCGTTTGTGGGGAGTTTCTTCCCCCCTGAAACACCGAACATCCCGGTGCCGGTAACGGCAAGGTAAGGAGGAATTCGGCACACGGGGAGGGAGAGCCGGGGAACCTCCCGCTATCTCGGGGTGCTCGGCCGCTGCCTGCTCCGGTTTGGACCGGGACCCTTCCTCCATCCCGGTTTGAGTGTGGTCAGGACACTCCCTCCATCCCGGTGCGGGCTGAGAACCTCCCGCCATCCTGTTTGGGGTTTGGGGGTGACTGGGACCTTCCCGCCATCCCGGTTTGGGGTGGCTGATATCAGGGTGTGTTGCAGCTGAGGCAGGAGATAAGCGGGATCTCCAACGGCTCCCAAGGGTGCTGTGACACCGGCGCTGCCCCGGGACAGCGGGTGGCACGCGGAGCACTCACAAACGGGGGTTCGGCCCCCCCAAGACGCTCCCCCAGCAGGTGCTGCCCTGTCCCACCACTGTTACCACTCTCGCCGGGTGTGGTGAGACCCCCAGGGCTCGGGGCACGGCTGGGCTGGATCAGGGCCGGCAAGAGGCTGTACTTAGGGTTCCCTTCACACTGCTGGGGTGCAGTGGAGGGATGGAAGTTATTCCACAGAGTGGGAATGCCACAGGTCAGTGAACTGGGTGAGACTTTTCATCCTGCCCCGCTATTCCAGGTCGGGAGCTGCACGTCCCCAGCTGCTGCCCCACTCCAGGGTGCTAGTGGGGAGCTGAGGAATGGGACAGCCAGCACTGGGGCAGCCAAGGGACACAATGCCAGCTGTAAATACTTGGGAGATAAGCACCGGGGAAGGGGAAGAACTGCTGAAACCAAGAGATGGCATTGGCAGAGCCCTGGGAGCACCACAGCAAAGAGGAGGCTCCGCCACTGGGACAGTGGGACCTGAAAGGCTGATTTTGGGTCAGCTGGTGTCAGAAGGGTCTTTTCCTGCCTGGATTTTATGTGCTTTGCTGAAGGCAGGGCTATGGAGGCAGCTGGGATGAAGGGAAGGGGAACACCTTTGGGTGTATCAGTGCCATTCCTCAGCAGCCGCGTTCCATCCTCCTCGGCAGGAATCGGCAGAGCCCTGAGCACCGGCTACTGCCGCCTGTGCCACGGGAAGTTCTCCTCGCGGAGCCTGCGCAATGCCTTCGGGAAGGTGCCCGTGCTGGGGGAGAACTCGGAGAAGCAGCGGCGCGTGGACCAGGTGTTCTTCGCCGACTTCCAGCGGCTGGTGGGCGTGGCGGTGCGGCAGGACCCCGCGCTGCCACAGTTCGTCTGCAAGAAATGCCATGCCCAGTTCTACAAGTGCCGCAGCGTCCTCCGGACCTTCATCCAGAGGGTGAATGCCTCGCCCACGGGCCACACCAAGTCCAAAGGAAAGTACGTGGCCTTTCTTGCCTCCCGGGAGCAGCGTGATGCCGCGCAATGCCGCGTATTGCCGCATGTTGCTGCGTGTTGCCGCGTGTTGCTGCGTGGTCCCTCCATGACCCCCAAATCCCACTGTGCCACTCTGGTTTTTGCAGGAGCAGCGGGGTCGAGGYGCAGCCGGGTATGGAAGGAGGTGCCTCCTGCCTGGGTGAGTGCTCACTCCCCTTTTCCTTCTGCCACGCCACCAGTGGAGAGCTGGGGTTGATGGGTGGTGAGAAGTGACCACATCCARGAGGGTTCTGGTGTCCTTTGGTATGGCTGGTTATGGTTCTCCTTCCTCCCTCTGGCTTCCCAGGAGAATCTTCACCTTCCTGAGCTGGGCCAAATAGGCACAGGCTCACCTCGGGGTGGGAAGAGCAGGCAGAGCAGATTTGGGTGGCAGTGCCAGGCCTGTCCCAGCTGCTGTCAGGCACTGGGGACAATTCGAAATACCCTTTCAGCTGTGAAGCGAATGATGGAGAGAGGTGGTGGAGTCACTGTCCCTGGAGTGTTTAAGGAAAGACTGTATGTGACACTCAGTGCTCTGGTCTGGCTGGCAGGGTGGTGTTTGATCACAGGTTGGACTCAGTGATCTCAGAGAACTTTTCCAACCTCAGTGGTTCTGGCACTGGCGCTGGCAGGCGCTGGGGCTGCCCCGCTCCAGCCCTCTGGGTGCAGCCCCTTGGAGTGGCTCCCACGTGCCTTTCTGGGGCAGCCCTGGGGGGAGTAGATCCACATCCCTGTCCCCTCCATGTCCCCCCTGTGCCCAGGCCTGACTGTGCTGCCTCTCCCTTGGCCAGTTGACCTGATCACGTCCAGCCCGCAGTGCCTGCACAGCCTGGTGACGTGGACGCACACGCACGCCGGGAGCTGCGACTCGGTGCCCGGGCTGCGGAGCGTGCTCTCCTCCGAGTACTGTGGCATCATCCGCGCCGTCTGGGGCTGCGGGGACGGCCACGACTACGTCATGGACACGGACTCGGACTGCAGCTCCGTGCTGCTCGACAACGCCCTGTCCGTCAAACGGGAGTGGAGCAAGGGCACGGCACAGCAGTGCTTGACTGACAACGGGGCCGGGGCAGACAATGCCGAGGCTGTTCCTGCTCCCAAAGCCCAGCATGCTCCAGTAAGGACAGCTCCTTGCCAGCAGCCCGCCAACAAAGGGACCGCGGCGGTGCCACTGAATGTGGAGAACGAGCCGCCGCAGGACAGGGACCCGTCTCCCTCGCAGCTGGACAGCGCGGCCTCCGTCCGGGAACAGGCCCTGCCGCAGCCTGTCTCCCCGCTGAGCACTGCCACAGGTAAGGGGTTTGCTTCCTGATCTCCCTCCTGGCCTCAGGGGAAGGATGGGGAGCTGGAGAGGTGGCCCAGGGAGCGACAAGGGGCTGGGCCCTCTCCCTGGAGACTGCTGTTCCTCAAGGAGGGCTCAGATCCTTCTGGGAAGTGCTCAGAGATTGGCCTCTGATCAGGGAGGAGGATGCTGAGCCATACAGAAGGGACAGGGGAACATGGGGTCACACTGCTGGCCCTGTGTGCTGTTCCCCCTCTGATAGAGGGGAGACCCTGCTGCCGTGTTCTTCCTGGGGGTACGGAATGGTCACTGGTTCCCCAGCAGTGTGTTTGCTGGATGTTTCTTTCAGCTCGACCCTGAGGTTGGGTTTCCCTGCTCCACAGCAGCTGATGCTGAATCCCAGGAGCCCCTTCTGTCCCTAAAGGAAAACTGCTGTGTGGGTTTGGGCTGGGTGAACTGCCCCAAATGCCACTTCCAGGAGTGAGGAATTAACACCCATTTTGAGTTCCAGAAGTGGGCTGTGTTTAGCTCCAGCACCCCCAGGAGATGTCCACTGCTGGACACAGGAATGGCAGCTGGGACTTGCCTGGGGTCAAGTCTGTCAGTTATGGATGTCACAGGAGGAACCAAAAGCTGCAGGGAGCAGCAGGGTCAAGGTGGAGCACAGGGAGAGCCATTTCTGGGCAGAGGGGACAGTTTGGTTTAAACAATCATTGATTGCCACGGAGCACGTATTCCCCACGGTGTGACCACGCGAGCGCACCCGGAGCAGTCGGCTCCTCCTCAGCTGACGTGGGTCTGCTGCTTTTCCTTGTAACGCACCGTGTTCTCCTTCATTCCCTAGGACAGTTGAGTGGGAAGCAGGTTCTGTCTGCAACGTCGGATGAGCGGGTAAAAGACGAGTTCAGTGACCTTTCTGAGGGGTGAGAGAAGAGTGGGTTTAAAATAGCCTAAATGTCTTCTTTGCCAGTGTGAACTCCCCAACCCAGAGAGCTCTTTCTCCACCAGCACGGGGGCTCGGAGCRGTGGCTCTGCCACAGCCATCACGGGGCTCGTGGCACTGAGGCTCTGAGCTCCCTCCTCTGCTCTGGGGGGTTTGCACACACGTGTGCTCCGTGCTTGTTGGCTGCTTCCAGCAATCCTGGCCCTGTTTTATCCCCTCTCCGTGCTGGGGAAGGAGCTGTGCCAGGAGATGCTGCTCCAGCCCCTCAACCCCTGGGCAGCTCCCTCTGTGGCTGGGGCTGCGGGAGAGCAGTGGGAGTGGGAATGCAGGCACGGGGTGGCACAAGGAGAAACCACCCCATTTGCTCCCGGGGAGAGCCATTAACTGGGAAGCGGGAGAGGGAGGGACCTGGCAGCTCCACAGTCCGTTGTGAGCAAGGATTTGGCTCAGTCCAACACAGGTGTTTGGAATGGGGCTGTGAATACACGAGTGCCGGCGTTCCGAGTCTAAAGGGCCAAGTGCAGAGTGACTCCAGTGTCAGCTGAGCCTGTCAGCTGTCACATTAAAAGGGCCGCAACAATTTATTGCCTATTTCCTGTCTTCAGGAATTAATTGCTTCTTGTATGGCTTAAGGCCTCAAAGGAGGAAAAAGAAAAATCCAAATGTGGCTGTTACATTTGAGGGAACACAGAATGACCTGCAGCTTCATTAACCTGCGCCAGACAATTATGTGGCATTCTTGCTCCACAAAATTCCTTTTCCCAGTARAGGAAGCGGCAACCACATCCCTCAATCATGAATAGATCCTTTCAGTAGCAGCCRTTTTTTTGTTCTCCTGACAGTGGTTTGATTATTCTTGCAGAGATTTAGCCCTAAAAGGACCTGATTTGGGTCTTTGCTGTGTTCACCGGCGCTGTGTTTGCTCGGGGAGAGGACGGGGAGGAGAACACGTGGAGCGGCCGCCGTGCTGTGCCGTGGGGGAGATGGATGTGCTGGGAATGGGGAACTGCTGGTGCCGAGGGTCAGCCCGAGGTCACGTTGGTAAAGCGCAGCTTCTCTCTCTCAGGGACTTCTTGAGTGACGATGAAAGCGAGAAGAGAAACGTGCAATCTTCAGATGACTCCTTCGAGCCTTACCCCGAGAAGAAGTAAGGGGCTCTCGGGGTGGGTGCCCACCCCCACAGGGCCAACACATCTTTCCTTATGGCTCTGTTCCCTACACATTCCTGCCTGGGGGTCATGGAGATGCCCCCAAGCTCCCCATTGGGTTAAAGCTGGGCCTCATCCCCAGCCTGGCACAGCTACAGCCCAGCTCATGTGCCTGGGGCTGTGTGTGCTCCTGCTCTGCCAGGTCACAGTCAGCTGTAACAACTGGGGACACTTAGGTGGGTCTAAAACCAAGATCAAGTCTTAAACCACTGTCCTGGTTCTTTCTTGGAGGGTTTCTGGCAAGAAAAGTGACAGTAAAGAAGCAAAGAAGGCGGAAGAGCCCAAAATAAGGAAGAAGCCAGGGCCTAAGCCAGGCTGGAAAAAAAAAATCAAATGTGAACGGTAAGGAGGGTCTGGCAGGGCTGGGCTGGGCCGCAGCCCCACGCCCACAACACCTCACACACCTCTGCTTGCAGGGAGGAGCTGCCCACCATCTACAAGTGTCCTTACCAGGGCTGCACCGCTGTCTACAGAGGGGCCGATGGCATGAAGGTGAGCTCTGGCTCTGCTCCTGTCCCACACTGGTGGCTCCTAGTACTCTGGGGCCACTTCATGTGAGCAGAGGATCCCTGATGGGTTTAATTCCCCACCCTGCTCTGCAGGAGGCAGTCAGCCACTAAAAGCAGCCTTGCTGGGAGTCCTGTCCTTTTCCAGTCTGCTCTGGCTTTCCCTGTTCCTCCTGTCCTGGAAGCCTGCCACTGGCTCACTGCCCTTGGAACAGGCTCCACTATGTCCAGCTAAAGCCCCTGCTGCCAGGGGTAGATTGGGATGCAAATCCTGGTTTTTCACATGGTGACCTCAGTGTTTGGGGATCCAATTGGTTCCCTGACAGAAGCTCTGTCCTTGCTTTGCAGAAACACATCAAAGAGCACCATGAGGAGGTACGGGAGAGGCCCTGCCCTCACCCTGGCTGCAACAAGGTGTTCATGATCGACCGGTACCTGCAGCGGCACGTGAAGCTCATCCACACAGGTGTGTGCCAGCAGGTGACAGGTCACAGACACCCAGCGCCTCGTGGCACCACGGTTGGAGGCGCTGAGGCTCTGGGAGGGGGGCGGCACTCCCTGTGGGCCTGTGCATGGAACAAGCCATCGTGTGGGGGACATGAGGCAGGGGAGGGGTTCAGACTCCCGCAGGGAGCGTGGGCAGCTGCGTGTGCGGGGCACATTCCAGGAATTCAGCAGAATGCATGACTCTCTCCTGTTGCCCGTGGCAGAGGTACGGAACTATATCTGTGATGAGTGTGGGCAGACCTTCAAGCAACGCAAACACCTCTCGGTCCATCAGATGCGGCACTCGGGAGCGAAGCCCCTGCAGTAAGTGATTCCAAGGGGCATCAAAGGGATCAGTCACTGACCCTGGCACAGTAATTCTGGGATACAAACCCTGCCTGGAGCTGGCAGCATCCTGGCTGGATCACTTTAAACGGAATGAATGCGGAGAGGGTCATGGAGCACCTCTGCTATGAGGAAAGGCTGAGAGTGCTGGGCGTGTTCAGCCTGGAGAAGATTCCAGGGAGACCTCAGAGCCGCCTCCAGGACCTAAAGGGGCTCCAGGAGAGCTGGAGAGGGACTTGGGACAAGGTCCTGGAGTAACAGGACAAGGGCGAATGGTTTCCCACTGCCAGAGGGCAGGGTTAGATGGGATATTGGAAAGATGTCCTTTCCTGTGGGGATGGTGAGGCCCTGGCACAGTTTGTGGACTCCTCATCCCTGGAAGTGTCCAAGGCCAGGCTGGACGGGGCTTGGAGCAGTGTGGGATAGTGGAAAGTGTCCCTGCCCATGGCAGGGGGTGGGATGGTATGAGTCCCTTCCAACTCAAACCATTGCAGGATTCTGTGAATGAATGAAATGTCCATCCCCAACACCTGCTCCAGCCCCAGCACTCTCCCTGGGCTGGGCGAGGCAGCACCAGGCTGGTGCTGAGCCCCCTTTGCCTTTGGCAGGTGTGAGATCTGTGGGTTCCAGTGCCGCCAGCGCGCGTCCCTCAAGTACCACATGACCAAACACAAAGCTGAGGCGGAGCTGGAGTTCGCCTGCGACCAGTGCGGGAAGCGCTTTGAGAAGGCCCATAACCTCAACGTCCACATGTCCATGGTGCATCCTCTGACCCAGACTCAGGACAAAGCCAAGCCGCTGGAGCCAGAGCCCATCCTCCTCCTCACTACTTCAGGGACTGCGGAAGGCCAGGCGGTGAAGCCAGAAGTGACTGCACAGCCCGAGCCCACCTGAGGGGCCGGGGACGYGTTCCCAGCCCAGCCCCGTAGAAGCCGTACGGCAGTGGAGATTTTTAATCTACGTTTTAGTCTCCCAAAGAACTCCGTGGAATTAGCTTCAGCTTGCTCAGAAAAGGCTTGTTCTCATGCAGTGATTTCCATGCTCACGTCTGATTCAGCAGTGTTGTACTAAGAGTGTCTAATCCCAGGGGAGGGGACGTTGGCAGCACCCCTTCGTGCCCCCAGCCCCACGCACACGTTGTAGAAACCAAGTTGGCCACAACTGTTCCCTGCCTGCACAGAGGTGCCCTCGGGGGCTCGAGGGGGACAGAGGACAGTGGGACAACTTTCAGGAGACGTTTTGTTTTGGAAAAAAAAAAGAAAAAAAAAACCAACATAATTATGATTCCCAAAGCAAGTCTAAACTGAAAATTTGTAACCTACTTTTTATTGTAACAAGAGCTTCATGGTTATGCTTGTAATAAATTATTTACAAAGTAATTTGAAAAAAAGGGCCCAGGTGAGAAAGGTGGCTCCTTGTGCTAGGTGTAATGGAGGTGTTGGGCTGAGTCCATTCCTCAGAACAGTTCCAGCTCTTCCTCCAGCTCCATGTCCACAGCAGGCCGTGAGAAGTGCAGGAGAGTGGCTCCCAGCTCCGGGTCGAGTTTTTCACAGGTGCTCAGGAGCTGGGGAGAGGGCAGGGAGSCAGTTTAGATCTGCTCGTGCTTCCTCAAAGCCAGTTCCAGCTACACCGGAGCATTTTGCTGCCTCTCAGCCAAGCACAGGCAGAAGAGGGGGAAACTTGCACTCATGTCCTCGGCTGTGCCCTGACACTTCCCTCAGACCAAGTGGGAATGACCGCACGAGGGCAGGGTTTGATGGGCTGGGAACGGTGGAGGATGTGGCCATGGCACCGGCTGAGCACCAGGTGTCCCCCTGCTCCCAGGTGAGTTAGGGAAGCACGGAGCATCCCCAGCTGGGTTGGGAAGCATGAGCATGGCACAGGTACGGGATCAGTGCCCGAGGGAGCCGCTGCAGCACTCCCAGAATCCCGGGATAATTGTTTGGCAGCCCCCATTGACTCCAACGGATCTCTTTCTGGCAGCCCCCCC